>QEPC01013103.1:1583046-1610582 GCA_003113815.1 Sphenodon punctatus | reverse complement strand
TCATCAGTATGCTGATGACACTCAGCTCTACCTCTCCTTTTCCATCGACCCAGGTCATGCAGTCTCCTTATTTTCCCAGTGCCTGTCAGCTGTGGGGGCTTGGATGAGGTCGAGCCATCTGCAATTGTATCCTGACAAGACGGAGGTGATGTTGGTGGGCGAGGGTTTGGGGGACCTGGGGGTGGTTGAATCTCCTCTTGTTGGGGTGGGGTTTGTCCTCCCATGGTCTCACAAGTGCGGAGTCTGGGTGGACTCCTCAATTCGCGACTCAGCCTGGAATCTCAGGTTGTGGCCGTGGCTGGGAGTGCATTTCGGCAGTTACATCTTGTCTGGAGGTTTCAGCCGTATCTCTCAGACTCCGACCTCGCCACTATCATCCATGCCTTCATCACCTCGAGGCTGGATTACTGCAACGCATTCTACATGGGGCTGCCCAAGAAGCTGGTACGGAGGCTGCAGCTGGTGCAGAATGCCGCGACCCGTCTCCTTACGGGGGCGAGTCGCAGGGAGCGCATGAAACCAGTGTTCCGGGCTCTGCACTGGCTGCCTATAAAGTACCGGGCCAGGTTCAAGGTGCTGGTTTTAACCTTTACATCCCTTCGCAGCCTGGACCCTGCTTATCTGCGGGACCGCCTCTCTCCCCATGTGCCTGTGTGACCCTTGAGATCTTCCGTGGGAGCCTTTCTGGAGGTTCCCCGGGCGAGGCGGGTGGCCACTGATGTTAGATCTTTTTCGGTGACTGCCCCTGTCCTGTGGAATTCGCTCCCGGAGGAGGCTCGGTTGGCTCCCACTCTCCTGTTGTTTCGGCGTGTATGTAAGACCTGGCTGTTCCGCAGGCTTTTGGCGAGGGGTAGGGGGGTGGGGGTTTCTTCACATATTGTATTTTTAAATTGTTTTAAAATGTTTGCATTGTTTTTATTGAATGTTGTTCGCCACCCCGGGCTACCATGAGGGCAGAAGGGGCGGGATATAAATTTTAAATAAATGGATAAATTATAAAATGGCTTTGGATAATAAATCTTCACTCAACAAATTTTATTATGGTCTTAGCTCATCTGACTCTAAGCAATATTTTTTTTAAATGTAAAGATTCGTCATATTGGCAGATTAAAGGTAGTGCAATGGGATCCTCCATGGCCATAGCTAACCTGTAGATGAGTAGATAGGAGGATCTTTTAATTTACAATAGGGATAGTAACTTGTTTATGGACCATATCATTCTCTGGCTTCAATATATAGATTATTTTTTTATTATGGAATAGGAATGTAGATGAGTTCTTATTTTATAGATAGCTGAATGATAGAAATATAAGAATAGTTCTATCAATTATTTGGATATTACTGTTATCAAGTTTGCATGTAGATTCATTACACTGAGTTATAGGAAGCCCAACAATACATTTAATTATTTATCTTTTGATAACTGTCATCCTAGGAGAATAACTCAGAAAATTCATAAAGGACAATTTTTGAGAAGAAGAAATTGTACTTCTGATAGTGATTATGATGAGTTATATCTCAGAAATTAGTAGTGTGTTTTCATAGTTGAGGTTAGTCTATTAGACTACTGAAGGAGGCCCAACATTTAGCCTCTATTGCTTCCCGTGATAAAATTTTGGCTGTTTGCCATATAAGTAAAAATATGAGCATGGTTTATAGCTTAACTTAAATGACTAGAAGCCAGGAGCAAACACATCCTTCTCCCCTCTGCAGGACCATCAAAATGAGAAACTGGATGCTTTCTGCCCAAAACAGCCGTGGACTTGGATCGGGGTAAGTGCAAGCAGGCCAACAAATGTTATGGCCCGCTTTACCCTGGTCTGGAGTACTTTGCACGGGCCGTGGCTGCGCTTAGCCCAGGCTGTTCTTCGGGAATGTCCTGAGGAACATCCCAAATGAATTGCAACCATAGCTCATGAAAGCCCGTATTCCGGATCAGGGTAACAACTGGTGGTCTGTTTTCGACGTGACAGCACCACGGATTTCCACGCTTGGAAAAGCGTGGAAATCCATGGTACCGTCACATCTGAAAACACCCACTGTCTCAAAGGAGAGTGACTCCTAAAAATAGTCATGAGAAAGTTCCACCTTGAAGAATATCAGCTACATAAGGAACCAGATTTTCTTCTTCAAGGAGGATTTCCCATGGCATCCATGCTGGTGACTCCTAGCAGACAAAGGAGAGGTGAAGACTGGCTCCCTAGTTAAATAGGGCCTGTAGGACAATGTGGCCAAACTTAGCATCAGCTCTGAATGAGACTTTTATTTATTTATTTATTTATTTATTTTTCAATTTAATACCGTGCCCCTCCTGCCATCAGGCAGCCTGGGGCAGCTTACAATATAAAAACACAAATAAAATCCAATATAAAACATTTTTAAAACTGTTAAAAGGAGGACGACATTTACCACCACCCCCCCACCCCCTTTCATCCCTCTCTCACTCCAAATGCCTGGCAGAACAGCCAAGTCTTACAACTTTTCTGAAAAGAGAGGAGATCTGGGGCCAGCCGCACCCACACCAGAAGGGAGTTCCACAGCCACGGTGAAGCCACCAAGAATGCCCTCCCCTGCGTGGCCCCCCGGGAAGACTCGGGAGACCTCGAGCAGGGCACCCTCGATCCAGCACTCAGGGAGTGAAGTGGTCCCATAGGTAGGCAGGACCTAGACCGTTTAGGGCTTTATAGGTCAAAACCAACACCTTGAAGCGGGCCCGGAATGCTATTGGCAGCCAGTGCAGAGCACGGAGCACTGGTGTTATGTGCTCCCGGCGGCCCGATCCCACCAAGAGACGGGCTGCTACATTCTGCACTAGCTGCAGCCTCTGAGCCTTTATCATGGGTAGTCCCATGTAGAGCGCGTTACCATAGACTAGTCCAGAGGTGATGAAAGCATGAATGAGGGTGGCCAGGTCAGAGTCTGTTACTGTTCCTGTTTATTTATTTAGCGTGACCAATGGTCATTGCTCATAAGTACAAAACAAAACATATAAAATACACAATAAAATACAAACACAGAGTACAAAATGAAATAAAATCAGACCACTCATCCCAAAAGGACACATCAATTCGTAAACTCCACCAATCCAATTACTGGTGATAATACACAGACAAAATATTCCCCTAAACACATCTAATCCCCAAGTCCCCACCAAACAAATCAGTTACACATTTAAAAACCTGTAGATCAGTACTAGTCCAGAGCAACTAACTCAAGCTAAACATAAAAATCAAAATCAAAGGGACCCAAATCAAGGTGTCATGACTCAACCCATAGGTAATTTAAAATCCAGGGATAACTGTCGACAAGCCAAAACCACAATTAAAAACTTAATAATACTAGCAGTGAGATCAGGATCAGGATCCGCCAAAGCCAATTCCAGCAGGACTAAGTCAAATCTACCTGGGTACTTCCCCCCAAAAGGGCCCAAGAACCCAGATCTCAAGTTATTGTAAAGATGACATCTAAATAGCACGTGGTCAGATGTTTCCATTTGCTGAAAGTCAAAAGGGCAAAGGCATTGCACAAAGGGAAGCCCACTAAAGTGCCCCTCAAGCAGATTAGCCAGAAGTGCATTAAATCGCACTGCCATAAATAGCCTTTCCCCCCCAAAGAAAACAAGTAAGAGGCCAATTTACCCCTTTCAGGAATCAGTGGTAGGAACCCACTCATATGAGGCAACAATCTAATTTTGGCAACATCATTTTGGCTATCAATATCCTTCCATCTAGAGAGTATTTCCACCAGTTCCACAAGATGATTTTTACTAAGCAGATAGTCACAGGAAAAGCCAAGTTCTTTTAAGTGGGCCTCAACCCTGGCATGCCAGAAATTTTTATGTTGATCATCTTTCATATATACCAGCAGCCCATGGGTAGAGGGCCTAACAACTTTGTTCCAGAATTTATACACTAGAACCCAGGCTTTAAATATCCAACTGTCTTGCCCTAGTTCCAGTCAAATAGCAGCCCACAGGGTACCTCTTGGAGCTTTAACCAAAGACTGAAAAAACTTAGATGGAATCGCATCCAAATTAGTTGAACCAAGTGTGGCCCACAACTGTGCTCCAAAAAGAAACTGTGCCCTTGCCTTACTGTTTAGGATTTCCATCGCCATTTTAATTGCAACTTTCCCTGAGCTCATAAAAAAAATTTGAATTGCAAAGGCCGACCCTCAGCTCTTTTAAGATATTCCTTCCATGATCACAAGAAATGGAAGGTCAGAGTCTGAAACATATGGCCGAAGCTGCCACACCAGATGTAATTGGCGAAAGGTGCTCCTCGCCACAGCCTCCACCTGGGCATCCAGGCAGAGCTGTGCATCGAGGAGCACCCCCAGACTCTGCACTTGGGGAACCAACACGGGACAGACCCTGTTCACAATGGGGGCCGTTACCCCTGTCGCCTTACCCACCAGCATCACCTCCATCTTGTCAGGATTCAACCTCAGTCGGTTGGCCCTCATCCAGTCCCCCACAGGTGTCAGACACCGGGTAAACACCGAGACTGCAGGGCCTGGGTCTGTTGTAAGAGAGAGGTACAGCTGGGTGTCATCCACATATTGATGACACCACACACCGAACCTCCTAATCACCTCACCGAGTGGCTGCATATACACGTTGACTAGGAGAGGGGACAACACAGAACCATACAGGACACCACACAAGAGGTCTCAGTATGATGAAAAACATTCTCCAAGTACCACTCGCTGAGTTCTTCCTGCTAGGAATGAGCGGAATCATTCAAGAACAGTCCAGCCTACTCCTGCACAGTCCCACAGGCGCGTCACCAACATCTCATGGTCAACGATATCAAATGCAGCCGAAAGATCTACCACCACCAACAGGGTCGACCGACTTTGGTCTAACTCTCAGCACAGGTCATCCACCAAGGCCACAAGTGCAGTCTTGGTGCCATGTCCTGGAAGAAATCCCGACTGGGAGGGATCAAGAAAACCGATGCGATCCAGATGCCCCATTCAATAATCTTCCCTAGAAAGGGAAGGTTAGAGACAGGCTGATAGCTGGCAAGGGAGTCAACGTCAAGCGATGGTTTCTTGAGCAGAGGTCGCACCACCACCTCCTTGAGGCAGTCCGGCACTCTGACCTCCCAAAGGGAGGCGTTGACCACCCCCGCCAGCAACGGCCCATTGTCTCCTTGCAAGATTTCACTAGCCAGGACAGGCACGGGTCTAACTCACAAGAAGTGGCCCTAACCACCCCAAGGACCCCGACTGCATCGGCGGGCACCACCGACTGGAATTGATCCCACAAAACTGGACAAGATGGAGCTTCCATAACCTCCAGCTCTCCTAATATAATAAGTGCAGCATCGAAGTCGCAGTGAATACAAGCGATTTTATCCACAAAATAGTCCATAAACATGTCACAGTGAGCCGTAGATGACTCCACTCCTAGGTGGAGGGAGGCCGGACTGACCAACCCCCACACCACCCAGAAAAGCTCCGCTGTACAGGACTTAGCGGATGCTATGAGGGAAGCAAGAAACTCTTTTTTTGCTGTCCTCAAAGCCACAGCATAGGCTTGTAAACTAGCTCTATGCTGCAATCTGTCAGCTTCAGCACGAGAGCTGCGCCACCATTGCTCCAACTGCCACTCATTCCACTTCAGCACCCGCAGGTCCTCTAAATACCTAGGAGGCATGTAGTGCTGTCGCCTGGGAAGCGGATGTCTAGGAGCCGTCCAATCAATGGCCTCACTTAGCAAGGTGTTCCAAAAAGCCACGAGGTCATTTTATTTATTTTTTATTTATTTTATTTGTTTGCATTTCTTAGCCTCCCCTCCTCAATGAGACGGTTGTCAAAATCAGAGGGTATCTCCCCCAGAGCCCTCCGGAACCACTCTGGTTCCATCAATCTTTGGGGGCGAACCATACGAATTGGTCCCGCATCCATCCGAGGGCAAACATGTGCCAGAAGAGAGGTCTGCAGGAGGTAATGGTCTGTCCATGACAAGGGCACTGTTGATATCTCCCCCAATAACGGGACACCTGCCTTCAGGCCGGTGCAAAACATGAGATCCAGAGTATGGAACCCCCCCGATGTGTTGGGCCACTAACCACCTGGGACAGGCCCATGGTTGCCATGGCGGCAATGAATTCATGCTCCGTGCCCCCAAGGGTGGCGTCGGCATGAATGTTGAAGTCCTGCAAGACTAATGTCTTCGGGGACCGCAACATCACCTCCGACACCATCTCCATCAGAGCATGCCGAGAGGCTGTTGTACAGGTAGGTGCACAGTATACAAGCAGCACCCCTAAACTGTCCACTGCCAAATCAAACACAAGGTGAAGGACCTCCATACCTACCATGGTGTGCACCGGATACTTCCTCACAGACCATCCCTCTTTAAAAATCATGGCTACACCATCCCCCCATCTGTGGCTGATGCTGCACGAAATACCCTGCTGGAACAAGGTCAGCCAGAATAGGCCCCGACTCGAGGTCCAGCCAGGTTTCCATGATACATACGAGATTGGCGGCTGAGTTCAGGATCAACTCCTGGACAGTTGTTGATTTATTTGCCACCGACCTCGCATTCAACAGCAGCAGCGCAGGGTCAGAGGCTCTCTGATCACGACCCATCTGCCCAACCACCTGGGGGCTAGTAAGCAGGACCTGTACTAAGTACCTGCCCCAACTCAATGATCTTACACCCCTCCACCCAGGACCATACCTTCCCTGGTCTGTCAGTGTCACAACCCTAATGGCTGCGGCCCTCCCTCTGGCAGGGCCCCCCAGCCCATGTCCCCTTCTGGCTGCCCCGCCCTGGCGGCAGGGGAGATAACCACCCCGCACCTTCTCCTCCTCCCTAACCCTTTCAGCAATCCCAAACATCCCTATATATTCAAATATACCCCAATATTCTTCCCTCCACCCTAGCCCTCCCACTAACTCTCCCCCACCCCACCCTTCCCAACAACTGTTCCCCCAAATACCTCACTATCCCCCTCCCCCAAATAACATAACCTCCCCCAACCACACCCCTTACCTCCCTATCCAGTGTATCCACCTACATCCTCCCACAAAATCTTCTGCTGGTCGAGGCTATGATACACAATCCAGTCCCCTGCTCCAGCCCTCCCAGGTCCTGCCTAAGGTCCCAAGGGCCCTTTGGCGCAGCTTTATAGCCTGTCAGGGTCGACGCCCTGCTGGATGTTGGTCCGAATCCGCACCTCCCCCCCCCCCCGTCACTGGGAGCAGGTGGAGAGCGGGTTCCGGTGAGACCCTGTCTGGCCAGCTGTAGGGCGAGCCCTGGGTGGCTCGCAGTCCCCGCTCTAAAATTTTGAACTGAGGCTGCTTGCCCATATTACACAACCTAACATTAATTTTTATCTAACATGAGCTTGTGATGGTGGTGTTGGGCAGAGAGAGAAGGGAAGGAGGATTCATGCCTCTAGCGGCACTTGGCAAAGGGGCTTGGTGCTGCTTCCGTAGGGGGTTTACTGGTGGGAGGAATGGGGTACGAGACCCCAAGCCAAACCCCATAGGGAAGTGGTGCCCAGGCAAAGCCCTTTTGCAGAGTTCTGCTCGTGTCGGGCAAAGGGAAGATCCATGCCTTTCTACCTGGCCAGCAGCAGTCCACAAAGGGAGTTTGCCTGGATGCCAGGGGTTCCCTGTAGGGTGGGGAGGGGTGTGTGCTGGAAATGACATTTACTGAGTAATTGTGACACGTTAGCAAAGATCCGTTATTTATCATAATAGATCCATTGTAGCCATGTGACTGAGAAACACTGGAAGAAATTTAACATGGGCATGCAACCCATCTTGAATCTCACATTACTGCTATTTTCATGAAAAACAGAATGTGGACAAGCAAGCCTGAAGTCCATGTAGCAGACTTACAAGTTACAGGCAGAGGAATGCTATAGAAAATGCTATAGAGGTAACAGTGGAAAGGACACGGTAACTTTATTGAGAGATGAAAATCCAGAAGACTGATAGGCTTTAACAAGACAGTTTTTAACCAGTGGAATATGGTTTGTGAGGATATATGTGACTTTTCATCCCAGTCTGCAAAGGCAACAAAGCATCTGATTGTCTAAACAGTTTGGTCCTGTCAAGGTAGTACCTCAGGGCTCTCTGTAGGTCTAACGTGCACACGGATGTTTTTTTTCTCTCCATGTTTTGAGTGAAATCTTGGGGAAAGGATTGGGAAGGAGATGACCCAAATGAGATGATAATAGGACATCATGGACAGGTATAGGCCAAAAACTTCCTTACGTCAGTGAAATGTTGTAAATGAAGGCCCTGCTCTCAAGAGTGCTAATTCTCTCACTCTTCTGGCTGAGATGACTGCTGTGAGGAAGGCTACTTTTGTAAAAAAAAATTAGATAGCAAGCACTCCCACAGTGGTTCAAAGGAAGACTTAATTAATGCAGTAAGGACAATGTTGCAGACCTACCACTGGTAATTTCTAACCTATCACTAAAATCTGCCACTGTACCAGAGGATTGGATGGTAGCAAATGTTACGTCAATATTTAAAGATGATCCAGAGGTGCTCCCGGAAACTACAGATCAGTGAGTCTGTCAGTGCTGGGCAAACTGGTGGAAATGGTTGTTAAGAACAGGATTACTGAGCATACTGACAAATGTGGCATGATGAGTAAGAGTCAACTTGGATTTAGGAAAGGGAAGTCATGCCTCACTAATCTATTGGAATTTTTTGACAGTGTAAATAAGAATGTGGATAAGGGTGAGCTGGTCGAGATAGTGTATCTGGACTTTAAGAAGGCATGTGATAAGGTCCCTCATGAGAGACTCTGTTGTGAAATAATTAGGCAGTTTGGTCAGAGGAATAAGAAAGATGAGGACTGAAGAAACTCAGAAAAAGCAGTAACCAGACAGATTCCAGGAACCCATACACTAGCAGAGAATATAAGCTGGTCAAGGATGAAAGATAAGACTAGATGGCCATTATCTCTGAAAAGAAAAGGGAGGTCTGAAAGGAAGGAAGTTTGCCCCAGCAGACCAGATCAGCAGCTGGAAAATTGAGAAAAACTTCCAAGTGCCAATTAACTTCCCGTTCAATAACCTTCCCTAAAAAGGGAATGTAATGTCCCAGAGGGTCCCAAATAATGTCCCAAATATTGTAATGTCCCAGAGGGTCAATGACCCGGCACATCTTGGAGGACATACCTTTGACCGTATGTTTTGCATTGGCCTTGAGGCGAGTGCTTCGCTAATGGGGGAGATATCAGCTGTGCCCTTGTCATGGCTGGATCATTACCTCCTGCAGACCTCCCTTCTAGTGCACGTCTGCCCCCGGAAGGGTGTGGAACCTACTCGGATGGTCCACCCTCGGAGGCTGTTGGACCCACTGCGGTTTCTAGGTGCTCTGGAGGAGTTACCCTCTGACCTTGATGACTCTCTCATCGATGACCTCGTTAAACTGTGGAACACCTTGCTGATGGAGGCTATTGACAGGATGGCTCCCAGGCATCATTTACCTAGGGGGAGGCTCCACGGACCTCCGTGGTTTTCCGAGGAGCTGCAGAGGCTGAAGCAAGCTGGGTGACGGTTGGAGCGACGGTGGCGTCGTTCTCATGCTGAAGCCAATAGATTGTGGCATAGAGCTAGTTTACGAGCCTATGCCGTGGCTACGTGGGTAGCAAAGAGGGCGTTCTTGGCTACCCTCAGAGTATCCACAAAATTCCGTCCAGCGGAGCTGTTCCGGATTGGGCGGGGGCTGGTCAATCCAGCCTCCCTCGACCCTAGAGTTGAGTCATCATCTGCCCACTGTGACATGTTTGCGGATTATTTTGTGGATAAAAGCACTCGTATTAACCACGACTTCAATGCCGCACTTAATACAGTAAAGGAGGTAGAGGTTGTAAAAGCCCCATCACGTCCAATTTTGTGGGATCAATTTCAGTTGGTGACACCCGCTGACGTGGTGGAGGGTCTGGGGGCGGTTCGGGCCACCTCTTGTGAATTAGATCTGTGCCCGTCCTGGCTAGTTAAGAATTGCCGGAAGACAATGGGGCCGTTGCTGGCCGGGGTGGTCAACGCCTCCCTTCAGGAGGACAGAGTGCCGAGCTGCCTCATGGAGGCGATGGCGCAGCCTCTGCTCAAGAAACCATTGCTTGACGTTGACTCCCCTGCCAGCTATTGGCCTGTCTCTAACCTTCCCTTTTTCAGAAAGGTTACTGAATGGGTAGTGGCCCGACAGCTCCAGGAGCATCTTGACCGCGTTGGTTATCTTGATCCCTTTCAGTCTGGCTTCCGTCTGGGTTATGGCACTGAGACTGCACTTGTGGCTTTGGTAGATGATCTCTGTCATGAGAAGGATTAGGGTCGATCAACCCTATTGATCCTGTTAGTTCTTTCGGCAACATTTGATACCATTGACCATGAGATGTTGGTGACGCGCATGCGGGACAGTGCGGGGTGAGCGGGACTGTTCTCGAATAGTTCTGCTCATTCCTGACTGAAAGAACTCAGTGGGCGGTGCTCGGTAATTGTTTTTCATCTTACAGAGACCTCTCGTGTGGGGTTCCGCAGGGTTCTGTTTTGTCCCCTCTCCTGTTCAACGCGTATATGCAGCCGCTCGGCTAGGTAATTAGAGGGTTCGGGGTGAGCTATCATCAGTATGCAGATAACACCCAACTGTATCTCTCATTTTCAACAGATCCAGGCCCGGCTGTCTCAGTGCTTACCCGGTGTTTGGCAGCTGTGGGGGATTGGATGAGGGCTAACTGACTGCGATTGAATCCTGACAAGATGGAGGTGATGGTAGTGGGTAAGTCCGTGGAAGTGACAGCTCCCATGGTTGATGGGATCTGTCCTCCGTTGACTTCCCAAGTACGGAACCTGGGGGTGCTCCTCAACGTGCAGCTCCGCCTGGACCTCCAGGTGGAGGTTGTGGCAAAGAGTGCCTTCCGCCAGTTACATCTGGTGCGGCGGCTTCAGTTCCTGACCTGGCCACGATCATCCATGCTTTTATCACCTCTCAATTAGACTACTGTAACGCACTTTACGTGGGGCTACCTATGGTGACAGCTCGGAAGCTGCAGATGGTGCAGAATGCGGCAGCCCAGCTCTTAGTGGGACTGGACCACCGGGAGCACATTACACCAGTGCTCCGGTCTTTGCACTGGTTGCCAATAGTCTTCCAGGCTCGATTCAAAGTGTTGGTTTTGACCTATAAAGCCTTACACGGTCTGGGCCCTGTCTACTTGTGAGATTGCCTCACTCCCCGGATCCTAGACCGGCCCCTACAGTCGTCTGGGGGCACCTCATTGGAGGTCCCTTGGGTTTTCTGGGGGGGCCACGCAGGATAGGGAGTTCTCCGTGGCTGCGCTGTGCCTTTGGAACTCTCTCCCGGTGGGCCCCCGTCTGGCCCCGGACCTCCCAGCTTTCAGAAGGAGTTGTAAGACCTGGCTATTCCGTCAGGCATTTGGCGAGGGAGAGGGGTGGGTAGGGGGTGGTTTTTATTCTTTTCTTTTGTATTGATATTTTATTATATTTTATGATATTTTATTGTGTTTATTGTTGATGTTGTTAGCCGCCCCGGGTTGCCTGTGGCAAGAAGGGCAGGGTATACATTTTAAAAATTAAATAAATAAATAAATAAATAAATAAATGTATAGATCTACTCCGTACCTGGAGTATTGTGTGCAGTTCTGGTCGCCCCATCTCAAAAAAGACATAATAGAACTAGAGAAAGGTACAGAGAAGAGCAACAAAAATGATCAAGGGTATGGACCAGCTCCCGTATGAAGAGAGACTTGATATGTTGGGGGTTTTCGGCTTGGAGAAGAGATTAATGAGAGAGGATATGATAGAAGTTTATAAAATCATTAGTGGTGTGGAACACATAAATAGGGAGTGGTTATTTACCCTAACAGTACTAGAACAAGGGGACACTCCATGAAATTAACCAGCAGTAAATTTAAAACAAGTAAGAAGAAGTGTTTTTTCACTCAGCATACAATTAACTTTACTGCCAGAGGAAGCAGTCAAGGCCGGTAGTGTAGCTAGTTTTTATAAGGGATTGGATAAGTTCTTGGAGGACAGATCCATTAACATTAATGGCTATTATCCAAGTAGATTTGGGGGACACATAACCTCTTTCTGTTGGGGACTGGGACAACAGGGAATTGATTGTCCATTGTGACCTTTTGGGTACTTCCCCCATGAGACAGAGATTGGCCAGTGTTCGAGGTCCTTTTTAAATGAGACACACCCGCTCATGCTCATGCAGTAGAAATGAGTGGGTGTGTCCCATTTGAAAGCGGCAGCGGGTGGGTGGGTGGGTGTGTGCACTCCCATGTAACACATACCTCCACCTATTGCCCCTACATGGAGCAACTGGTGAAAACACCGGTTGCTCTGTGCAGGAATGAGTATGAACCTGTCTCCCCTGTACCACCCCCGCAGCAGCATGCCCACGGACCACCCCCACCCCTATACGAGGCCCATTTAAAGAGGGCCTGAGACAGGATGTTGGGCTTGATGGATCATTGGTCTGACCCAGTATGGCATTACTTATGTTTCCTGACAACGCTGAGGTCCCAGGTTAATGAAATAGGTTTGAGGGTGGAAATATGTGAAGGCAGGTATCATTCAAATGTGCTAAAACCATGTATCCTTCTACTGGAGAATGATGTATATATATGGCTACTATTTATTTATTCATTCATTCACATTTATACCCCGCCCCTCCTGAAACAGCTGAAACTAGGAGAATTCCAATGGAGTCCAGTGTGAAGGACAGTGATTTGTGTTCACTGCATATTTTCCGTTGCTGCCAATGGAGAAAAAGGCAGTGAATAGGGGTGTCCAATCCATTTATTGTTTTTAAAGGTACTAAAATGAATGGAGCCTCATTTGTTTTAGTAACTAAAGACCCAAAAATGAATAAGCAAATGACATTTGTTTGCTTTCATTAGTTTTTGTTAAATGAAATTTTTTAAAAAATCATTCCGTATGTGCAAAATAGCCACCGCATATGTACAGACTGACTGTCCTTTTCCAAAATGGCGATGCTGCTGCTGCCACCATTTTGGAAAAGGGCGTGCATGCGCAGAACAGTCTAGTGACCATTTTGTACATTTTGTACAAATCATTGTACAGCAATGATTTTTTAAATTTTTTATTTTTAAAGAGTTTAAAAATGAAAATGTTACAAAAACAAATGGGTTTTTAATGAAACCTCCCAAATAATGTATTTTTTAAAAGCAAAAACAAATGAGGTTCCTTCTGCACGCCCCTAGTGAACATGGGTCCCTGGCTAAGGCCTCCAATTTTGGGCAGAATAATCCAAAATAAGAGGATGAGGTGGGGGAGACGCTCTTGCCACTTGACTAGATGGAAATAAAAGTCCATTTTCTGTTATATAGGGATAGTATAAAAGGCTTTCTGCTCTCCAAGACGATATTCTGTACCTGCAAGGTAGCTGTCATTCAACCAGCATTCAACTAGCATTCAACCAGCATTCAAGCTGTAAGATGTAGAGACGGTAGATTGGAGCTCAAAACCAGGCCACAGTAAGTTGAAGTAAGGCTGGAGAGTTGTGGCAGGCAACAGTATCTCCTCAAGTATAGCCGTAGAAAATTTGTAAGTCACATCTCTATTCTGGCTCAGTCCTGAATTATTTTGTTGACTCACCAGCAGAGTAGCACAAATGTATACAAGCAAGGTCTGAATCAATCCATGTGGAAAGAGGGTATCAAAGATGACAATAATTTCATTTTTATAGTGCCCTCCTTGCCCCCCCCCCGGTCAAATGGTGCTCGAAGTGTTTCACAAACTATAAAATCCATTGTAAAATCTATATAAAGTGTCTGGAAAGCAAATCTTATGAGGAAAATTTGAAGGAACTGGGTATGTTTAGCCTAGCAAAGAGGAGTTTAAGGGGAGACATGATAGCAGTCTTCAAATATCTAAAGTGCTACCACCAAGAAGATGGCAAGGAACTTACAAAGGACAGGACTATAAGTAATGGGCTCAAGGTACAGGAAGATGGAAACAAGGCCATTGATCCTCACTGGAACTCTGAGCTGTCCTCCTGAATGCACTAGAAGGCACAGTAGCCTCAGAAGGAATAGGAGCTAGAGAGAGAGCGAGGTATAGGGAACACAAGCATAGGCAGTGGACAACAAGGGCTCCCAAGAAAAGGAGATGGAGATACAATGAACTGGGGACAAGGTTGGGGTGCAAGAAGGTTGAGAGCCTGAAGGGGAAACAGCAAGGGAGGGAAAACGCCTAGAAGGAGCAACACCACAGGGGAATACTAAAAAGGGGAAGACTCTACAAGAAGAAAATTGTGACCCAATACAAGGGCTAGAGGAATGCAACATTAACAGGAGCAGTGCAACTCACAAGGGCTAGATGGAGAGAGAGTACCAACAGGAGGAACGTGACTCACAAGGACTAAACAAAGACAGTACTGAACAAGGGTTGGCAGCACAAACACAGGGCTAAAGATAGCCACTGGACAGGGAAAGTGCGACACTTGGGAACTGGAGGGAGGGGGCAAGAGTAGCAGCACACATAGGGGTTCAAGAGGCAACCACTGGGCAGGAGGAGTGCAACACACTAGACTGGAAAGGAAACAACAGTGGGCAGAAAGGAGACTTGGTCACCTACCTTGGTGAATTCCTTTCTCGCCTGCTAAACGGGCAGTCCTCCTGATGGGTAGTTCTCCTACATGACCAACAGGAGGCAGAGTAACAAACTTTTCCACGTATGCGTGAGGAGAGCTACCCTGCTTCGTTCCTCAGTTGAGTTCAAAGCTTGAAGGACCGGCTCTCCCATCGCCTTATCTGCTGTTTTGCTCATGTCGTAGATCTTTCATGACACCAACAAACTGCGTAAGGAACTCACAAACTAGGATATTAAAGAAATAATCAGCCCCCTAGGTTGGGGCTACTCCTGGCCAGAAAATGCTAAAGAAGAGTACTCAAACAAACTTGTGACCTAATTAATAGCCCCTCGATACCAATATGCTGCTTGGTCGGATGGGTCGGAGGACTGCCCATTCAGCAGGCGAGAAAGGAATTCACCAAGGTAGGTGATCAATTCTCCTTTCTCCCCCTGCTTCCCGGGAAGTCCTCCTGATGGGATGTACCCGAGCTAACTATTCAGGGTGGGAACAAGCAGCATTGGGAGATTCCAGTACCGCCTGCAGCACCCTTCTACCAAGCGCTGCTTCAGCGGAGGCATAGGGATTGATTTTATAGTGTCTTACAAAAGTGCAAATGGAAGACGAAGTAGTGGCCTTGCAAATCTCCTCGTAGGATGCTTTTGGTTTGAAAGCATATGAGGTAGCAACACCCCTGACTAAGCATGGTCAAATCTGTAGGGGAGAGACCTTCCCTTTAATCCTATAGGCTTCTATTATGCACTGTTTCACCCATTTCGAGATTAGGGGTTTTGAAGCCTTAGACCCCTTGTAGCCTACTCTAATATTTACAAACAGAGCTGAGGAAGTTCTGAAACCCTGAGTTCTTTTCAAGTATATCTTAAGGGCTCTGCAAACATCTAGACATTACCACTGCTTTTCTTTTGGGTGGACTGGCTTGGGGCAAAAAGGTAGTAAATTTATTTCCTGGGTATGGTGAAACCAGGAATTCACCTTTGGGATAAAAGCCTCATCTAGCCTAAGGGTCACCGAGTCTTTGTTAAAAACACAGAAGTTTTCTTCTATTGAAATTGCCCCCAGCTCAGACATCCGTTGAGTGGAGGTCACTACAATCAAGAAGGCTACTTTTAGTGACAACATATAAAGTGACACTCACTTGAGGGGTTCAAAGGGTGCCCTGGTCAAAGCATCTAGCACTAGGTTAAGGTTCCAAGATGGACACCTGTGCACCACTGGAGGGGACAACTGCTTTGCCGCCTTTAGAAACTGACGTATAGGCTGGTGTGTGGCTATTCTTTTGTTAGAGAGAGACAAGGAAACTGAATCTAGGGCTGGAACCACCTACCTTTGTAATGTGTTTGGCCTGAGACCTTTATCAAGCCCTTCCTGGAAGAACTCAAGAATTTCTGGCATGGTTGCTGTACCAGGATCTATTTTCCTTAATAGTGCCCAGGATCTAAACACTCTCCAGGTGCCCTTATATGTCCTTTTAGTAGTTGGTCTCCTGGATTCTAAGAGCGTGTTCTGTACTGCTTCCAAATATCTCCTGCGTTGCAAGACTAAGCATTCAATTTCCAGGCAGTCAGCTGGAGCAGGCTCACTCCTTCAAACACCAGTGGTCCCTGTGAGAGGAGGTCATGGGCGCATGGTAGGTGAAAAGGAGGTTGGATGCTCAGCTCCACTAAGTCTGGAAACCACTGCCTTCTGGGCCAGAAGGGGGTTATCAGGATAACGTGTGCCTGTTCCTGCCGTATTTTTGCTAGAGTCTGAGTGATGAGGGGAAAAGGAGGGAAAGCATACACCAGGCCTCGTGGCCAGGGCTAATTGAGGGCGTTCACCGCCGATGCTCCCTGACCTACCGCCCTGGACATAAAGCTCGGCACTTGCTTGTTGTCGTGGCTGGCAAACATGTCCATCATTGGTGATCTGAAACGGCGGACTATGTCTTGAAAAACTCTCTTGTTCAGTGCCCACTCGTGAGGATCTATAGTCCGTCTGCTGAGCCAATCCACCCTTGTATTCTCCGGTCCCTTTATGTGTAACGCCCTCAGCGACAGTAAGTGGTCCTGGGCCCACTGCATTATCTTGGACGCCTCCCTGTGGAGAGCGAGAGATCTCGAACCCCCCTGGTGACTTATGTATGCCTTCAGTGTTATGTTGTCAGTATAAACCAACAGGTAGCTGATGTGAATTTTGTGGCCCAGGTTCCATAAAGCTAGCCAGATTGCCTTCAGTTCGAGAGAATTTATGCTGCGTAGGGCGTCCTGGCTGCTCCATGTTCCTCAAGCTGAGGTGTGACTCAGGTGAGCCCCCCAATCCGTCAGGCTTGCGTCCGTTGTGAGGACCAGTCTCTGTGGTTCTACCAAAGGGGTTCCTGTTTCTAATCTCCCTGTGTCTAACCACCAAGACATTGAGTGTTTTAACTCTGAGGGGATTGTTACCCAGGGGTTCCAACCCAGCGTTAGCTCTCTTTGCATAGACCACAGCAGCCTCTGCAAGGGTCTGAGATGATAACAGCCCCACTGAACTTGGTGATGGGATGAAATCAATAGGCCCAGAAATCTTGCCAAGGTTTTGAGCCTGAGCCTGTTGCTTTGTATCAGGTTGAGGACCAGGTTCCTGATTTTCTCCTGTTTGGGGGCAGCTACTGTGATGGAGTCTAAATTGGTATCTATTACCACCCCCAGGTGTTCCAAGGTGCGTGATGGACTCAGGGCACTCTTGTCTCTGTTTACTAGGAACCCGTGAGCCTCCAAGTAAGCTATTGTCCTGGAAACATGTGCCATCGTCTTTTGTTTGGACGGGGACTTGATCAGAAGATCATCCAGATATGGGTAAACATGCACGGCTTCCTTCCTGAGATTGGCTACCAAGGGAATGAGGACTTTCATGAATGTTCAAGGGGCAGATGGCAGCCCAAATGGGAGGGCTCTGTACTGCAGGTGCAGGCCGGTGTAACAAAAACGGAACCATTTCCTGTGGGCCGGGTGAAGCGGGATGTGGAGATAGGCTTCCTTCAAGTCTAGAGATGCCAGTCAGTCCCCTTTGGTCAGGCTTTGACAAATAGACCCGAGAGTCTCCATCTTGAATTTTTGTTTGCCCACTTGTTCACAAACTTCAAGTCTAATACTGTCCTCCAGTCACTCGACTTCTTTGGGACCAGGAAAATGATGGAATAAATGCCCTTGCCCCTGTCCCGTAGGGGCACTGGTTCTACTGCTGCTATGGCCTTTAGCCTGACTATCTCTCTTAGTACCGCCTGGTGCTTGAGTGGATTTTTGGAAGCGGAAGAGACAATGAAAAAATCTCTTGGATTCCTGCGGAACTCGAGGGAATAGCCATGTAATACCACCTCCTTGACCCAGGCGTCTGAGACTGACTTGTCCCAGACGTCTGAGAAGGCCTGAAGCCTACCTCCTACCTTCAAGGACCCAGTCCAGTCAGGAGTCCCGCTTGATCTGGGCGGAGGGAAATTCCTGGGCCTCTGATTTTCAAACCTTCACTGTTTCTGTCCTCTAAAATGAAAGAGAGGCTTGTTATCCCTAGCTTCTGAAGGAATTTTTTTTCTAAAGGCAGCAGGGTGCCCTGCCCTCGAAGAAAATCTCCTCTTGGTTCCCAGTTGTTGTAGGGTTTTTGCTAGGGGTGGGAATTCCGGTTCTCCCAAAATCTGATATTGCCAGTATTTGGGTGTATCGGCTTAATCCAATAAATCCGATATTTACCTGCACCGGCATACCGAATTTTTAACATTGGCCGCGGTACTGGATTTTTTACATTGCGGCCATTGAAGTCAATAGCCACAATGTAAAAGATCTGGTACCGCAGCCAATGTTAAAAATCCGGTATGCCGATACTGGTAAATCCGGTACCTGGGAGATCCAATACCAGTACATCCGGTATTCTCCCCGGTGTCCCATCCCTAGTTTTTGCTTTTGCTTTATCAGAGGCTTCTGAGAGGACTTTGTCCAGACAAACCCCAAACAGCTTCTGGCCTTTATAAGGCCAGCCACCAGAAGATTCTTAGCAATATAATCCCCAGACCAGGATCTGAGCCTCAAGTGTCACCTTGCCGCCACATTGCTGGCTATGGATCTGGCCGCCCAGGAGAAAGCATTGGTGGATGCGTCTGTCATGTGGGCTATGCCCAGCAAAATTCTAGAAGTTAGGTTCTTTGACCTCCTATCAGAGATGTCAGGGTCTTGAACCTCTGTGAACCATGCAATCAAGGCTCTGGCTATGTAAGTAGTAATGATGTTTATGCACAGCACTGAGGCTGATGCAGCAAAACTTTTTCTGACGGCTCCATCGATTGTCTTATCTGTTGCATATCTTGGATAGCAATCACCCTCTGTGGGAAAAAGTGTCTGTCTGGCTAATGAGGCAGCAGCTGCATCCACTTTGGGACTCTTAAAGAACTCCTTTTTTTTTTCTGGAAAAGGAGTATAGTGACTCCTGCGTTTTATTCATTTAAAAAGCTTTGGCGGGAGATTTCCACTCTGACACGACCATCCTCTCGAAGACCTTGTCCAGAGGAACCCCTGAGCCTCTAACATATGCTAAGGGCATATGAGCTCTGGGTTCTTCTTCCTCAGAATCCGAGGAATCTCCCTTTCTTGATCTTTCTTGTAACTTAAGGGTTTGAACCACCTGAGCCATTAACTCCTCTTTATATTGGATGGGGAACTCTCTGTCCTGATCTTTTGAGGTGCCTGGCTGTTCCTCCAGTTCCCCTTCCTCTAGCTCTGAATCCTGATCAGAGGGTTCTGAAGAGGAGGAAGAAGCTCTCAGAGGTTTACGATTTCCAGGAGCTTTAGCTTGGGTATCAGAATCATTTTCCTCAGAAGAGGAGAAAGAGGAATCCAAATGCTTTGCAATGGCGCCACCTGGCGGCCTGCTGGCTCCTCGCACTCTCTTTGCCTTTGCCTGATTTGGCGCCTTTTTTACCTCAGCGCGGAGCCTTTTTCTCTTCCCTTGTTTCTTCCCGCAGAGAAGATTCAAGAAGTCCAATACCTTTCCCGTGGTCTTATTAAGGCATGTCAATGCTTCCCCCCATACTTGTGGTTCGATGCCTGCTGCCTCTGGACGCTACAGGGGTTCCTGTGTGTCGCTGTCCCCCACTGCTCTGGGAATCTGAACAACCCCTTCAGCCATTGTTCTCAGAGGGGGAGGACTAGGAGTAAGGCTTCTCCTCAGCAAAAAAGCGGGCTCCGGAGAATCCGGGCACCACCTACCAAGAGCGGGGGGGGGGGGGGGAGCTGATAAAAAAAACTCTAACGGGCTGCTGGAAACTAACTCATTCCCGTCAGCTCCCCTGCACCAAAGCTGCTGCTAAGGTGCCGCCCAGGGTGTAGTCATGCTTGTTCAGGGCTGCTGCAGAGAACAGAGGCACCCCCAATCAGGCCCAACTGAAACTAACTCTTTTCTTATTATTTTTCTTTCCTAAGAAATAGCACTCCTGCCGGTCCTGAGGCAGAGATGAAACTGGGAAACAAAGCAGGGTAGCTCTCCTCACGCATTCGCGAAAAGTTTGTTACTCTGCCTCCTGTTGGTCATGTAGGAGAACTACCCATCAGGAGAACTGCCCGGGAAGCAGGGGGAGGAAGACAGTCACACACACGGCTGTGGAAAACAAACATTAGCAGGAAGAAGGCAACACACAGGATCTGAGGGCAGGCAAACAATATTATGAAGAGAGAGCAAGACAGTAATACACCAGAAGACCAAGCAAGCCACTTTGAGCTAGGTAGAGGAGCAGGACCACAGTCACTCAAGACTAAGAGGGAGGTTCAAGACTACTCAAACACAGAAGAGGAGAAGGGCAAGCACAGGGAAAGAGCAGAGGGGGTAAGTGCCACAGCCAGGGAGGATGGGGGAGCTGAGCTAAGGCAGCACCTAGCATGGAAAAGGAACCAGACTACAAAAGGACCACTGTCACATGGAAAAACGCATGCCAGATGTGTCCATGGTCTGGTTTCCGACTGTGGTCGGGGCTAGCCCAGGGAAATCCCCAAGTCACAGCCTGAGCTAGCCCCCACCATGGTTAGGAGCTGGCCGCTGGACCCGGAGTAAAGTGGGCTTTCACATCTGAAAGCCTGCTTTACTCGCCACACTCTGGAGTGGTGGGGGGGGAGAGAACAAGTGTCATGGCAGCCATTATTGGCTGCAGCAGCACCCAACTCCACACCCTCCCTGGTGGTCAGGCCCCAATCACGTCAGTTCTGTAGCCTGCTTGAATCCTGAACGTGGTGCTGGTCCAACGCCAGACCAAGTCAGTCTGTGGCAGCATCCAGTGCCACCACATTAATTTTCACCCACTGAGGGAAACCAATATTCCACTGCCTCCATACCGCTCCCAGCATGCCTTAAATACAGCCGGGAGTCAATCAGGGAGCTGGGCGGGCATGGCCACTAAAACAGGTGAAGAAGGGAAACATATGAAAGCCTGAGCTTCAGATCAGTCAAGCAGTGGTGCAGGAGCAAAGGACCAGCCTCATCCAAACCCTGGGCTGGGGGTTTGAGACCCAGCCCTTGCAGACAGCTATCTGTTGAGGCTCTTGTAGCTGTAGTTAGTCATCCTGCATCCAAGCATGGAGTTGACTAGATGGCCCTTGAGGTCCCTTCCAACTCTATGATCCTCTGGTAACAAGTTTCACAAGCTAACCGTACAGATTAAAAAGTAGTCACGTCTTGCGTTTTTCTCATTTATTACAAATGGAAAGTGAGCTTTGTGGCTTAGCTGTAAGACCTGGCTGTTTGCCCAGGCCTTTGGGAGGGAGGGGGGGGGTGATTTTTAATCCCCCACCTGTATATTTATTTTTATACCACCCTGTTTTATTGATATGTTTTATAATTGTATTTTAAATGTTTTAAATGGTTTTTATTGTTGTAAACTGCCCCGAGCTGCTGTGCAGGATGGGGCGGTATAAAAATCTACTAAATAAATAAATAAAATAAATAAACTAATCATACTAAATTGGGCTTCACTTTTTTCCAAGTTGCATAAAATGAGTTTACAATTCACTTTGATATCCGACTAGCAAAGCAAGTATTGTAAAATGACAATATATTTATAAATAAAGGAGCATGAGACTTAGAATATATTAAAAATATGCATAGTTTGCTTAAATATAAATAGAAAATATCAGTAGCTTACACAGAATGGTATTGATAGCCAATCAAAGTTACATGAACTTAAATCATTTCTGTTTTAAGAAAAAGCTTCTAAAAGCTTAACATATGCACAATTCATTGGCTCAAAGATATCAAGAATCATACGTTACATTCTTCCCAGTCCTTCCCTTTGTCTGCCAAAATGTTGGTGAGAAAGAAATCCCATGGTGTTTGGAATTTCAGTCTAAAAAAAGTCAGACTGTGTCTCTCTTCTTAAAACAGTTTGCTAAGAGGTTCACATTTCCTGAGGAGTGACGATGCTGATGTCAATTAGCAAGGAGATACACTGGATTCTAATTGGCTCTCTTAAAGAAACTAAACAGTGTTAGACTTCCTTCCAGGTTTGAAAAACCTCATATTTTTATCAAAGATAATTGTCAGATTACAGAGAGAATAACCAGAACTTAAGGTTATTTCAATAATTAATTAAATAGATATGTTAGCTAGAAAAAACTAACAAAAGACTCCTTCTCAGTCTGGAAAAGTTTTATGGCCTGATAAGATTCCAGACACCTAGACTAGGAGAAGGCCTCTTTATTGCCTCTAACTCCTAGCCATTTGACTGTTTCCTTGGATACGGTGAAAGTTCATTTGGGAAGTTTAGAAAAAACTCATTGGAATGTAGCTGAAGGAGCTTCAGCTTGAACCAAGCTAATCACAGAAGTTGATTTTAAAAATCAATGCTGCAAAACACTAATCCAATACTTTGAAACAGAAAGTTAACATATAAAAATTCAAAATTAATACATTAGGAACACAGATGGCCAAAAATATATGCTTATAACAGGAAATACATGACAGTACTACTTATTGTTTGTTTTAAATCTGCTACCAGTTAGTTTCATAGAGCGTCCCTTATTTCTAGTATTCTTTGAGAGGGTAAATAACAGGTCTCTCTTTAGTTGTTCTATACACCATTCATGATTTTGTAAACTTTTACCATATCCTCTCTGAGTCATCTCTTTGCCAAGCTGAAGAGTCCTAACCTTTCCTCTCTTTGTATGAAAGTCATTCCCATACCTTTGAACATTTCCGCCCTTCCTAACTCCTGTTAACCATTCCCACCCAGGATTATCCCTCACCTGCTATCTGTAAACTCCCAACTTACTGCAATCAAGCCAAGAACGTGTACCCGAGCTCTCGCATCCTCATGAATGTCGCATCCCTTGTCTCTCACTCGGTTCCCTCTTCCCTGTCTCCCCTCCCCCTGTCTTTAGATTGTAAGCTCTTGGGCAGGAACCATGTCTATCTTATTCTTTGCAAAGCACCAGGTACATTGCTGGCACTATATAAATGCTCATAATAATAATAATAATTAATAATTAATAATTTTTGTTGCTTTCCCCTGCACGTCTTCCAGTAGCTTAAGTGAACTAAACCTAAATCAGTCTATTTTGTAGGTACTGAAGTACTGACTGGATGCCTAATGAGAAAAGCTCAGGGTTGTATCTTCTGTGGAAAAACAGAAAATGAAGGACATAACAGGGTTAAATCTTGAGATAGGCAGAATAAAAAATTAAGTAAATAAATTATATTTTCTAGCATGTAGAGCCAAACCACGTGCACAATCCCTAACTACGTAGAAACAATTCTTAGGCTGCTGTTCCCTAACTCCACCAAAGCTGCTCTGGCAGTGTGGTCAAGGGTCCTGTTTGGGGACCCAGCAGATGCAGGTTAAAGGCTTGGAGGTTCTAAAACAAAATGAGTATTCAAGACTTGACCCTCACCTACACCCCTGAGACACTTCATTTGCAAGCTGTTTCCACAGGGTATTGGGAGTGCTTAGATTGCAGGTCATCCATCAATTACTGCCTTTCTCAAGTGCGTAGGTTGCAGGTAATCCATCAATTACTTCCTTTCTCAACAAGCCAGACTAAGCAAGCACTCACCTGATGAAGATTTCCCTCTACTGTCTGCCTTCTATATAAATATGTTGTATAAAGGGTAAGCAAGGAAACATTTTGGAAGCCTTTAATTATTGTTATAATGAAGTCATTTCAATTCATGAGACAGGTTGATTTTTCCCCATGGACGGAAGCTTGGTATAAAGCATTTGTGATAGGCAAAGAGCTGGAGCAGAATATTGGATTGCTTCAGACACAGCCTTGTATTTGTTTTGTTAACACAGCCAATATCCACAAGAGGGCAATTGTGCACTATTTTAAGTAAGCAAATGGTGTATCTTATTACATTAAATAAAACTTTGGTGTTAATATAAGTATAACCTGAACACAGCCTTCCATTCAAGAAATAGCTTTTTAAAAATGGTAATACTTACCAACAGACAGTAAAGATGCTTGGTTAATATAAAGACGATTAATGTTTTTTACATCGCATAAAAGTCCATACAGAATGCTGCTAATTATGCTGCATATGCTGTTTCCTACCATAATGTATGATGCATCATCCAAAGAAATACCCAGGTCACTTGAAAGTTTCATCTTCAAAATAAATTTAAATTGATGTTGTATTATCACAAATAAACATCACATTGTGACTTTCCACAGATCTGCATGCAGTGTAGAAAACCAATTTGAAGTATTGCAAACAATTTTAATTAAAACTCTGCTGAGAAGGACACTGTCAAAGTATTATTTCTTTCAGAGTCTTAACATACTTTTCTCCCTTCAGAGTTTAAACTCTTTGGGAACTTGACTCTGAAATCTTCTAGTTCTCCCCCCCCCCGCCTTATTGTGTGAGTGCACATAGCTCACCAATGGCTCTTTGTCTTGTTTTTATTCCTTTTCTGGGAAAGTAATTGGGTATAATAGTTAATTATCTTGTGTCTTTCATCCCAAGAATCCCTACAACATTTCACAACAGTAGGAGAAGACAGGTTTATCATTGAACAAGACAAGCCTCCATTTTATGAAGACGTGCCATGGGAACCCAGCTAGGTTAGAATGGGCCCTGGTAGAGAAGATGGAATGGACCCCCTGCTGGGGCACTCCATTCCAGTGAGCATATGCATTCTACATTAGGGATGGGCGAATGCGGTTCAGAAGTTCGGACCGAACTCGATCAGTTCAGTCGACCAAACCGAACTTCTGTACCGAACTCGATTTTTGAACCGAACCGAATTTCCGAACTGGGCTCTGTTCGCCCATCCCTAAAATATAATATTCCATTTAGTTCAATGGGGTTTGAATTTCCGAACTTTGTTCGGAAGTTCGGATCAAACTCTAATAGTTCGGTCGACAGAACTGAACTTCCGAACCGAACCAAATTTCCGAACTCAGTTCTGTTCGCCTATCCCTATTCTACATGTGTATTGGCCCTTCAGACATGTGGGCCACGGTGCAGCTGCACCTATTATACTCCTACACTCCTGCATGGGATTAATGAGCCCCCATTGTCTACTAGCTGCACATTATTCCTTCAACTGTTATTCCTACATAGTGAAAGTGGAAAGCCTACTAGCAACAGCTCAGTTTCCTTCAACATTTTCTGTCTATTTATTTATTTATTTTTTATTAACATTTATATGCTGCCCCCTCCTGCTACAAACATCTCGGGGCGAGTAACAACATTTTAAAAAACACATAACTAAAACAATTAAAATAACCTAAAAACCCCAGATTAAAATAACCCATACCCAAACCCTCCCTTATCAAGGGATAAGGTTTGCACCTCTAGTCTTCCCTATGGAAAAGTTCATGATTTCAACTCATAAAACCCACAGACCTTAGCTGACCTGCTGGAAGGATGGCCTTTGAATAGGTCCTTTGCCTCTGACACTGCCGTCTAGTCCACCAAAACTACTGCAGGAGCCAGATAATTCAGTTATCAGCTTTGGAGGGATTTTATGGTACAGGCTGAGAAATACTGAACAAATTAGTCTTGGCTCTGGTCCACAGACAGCAGTCAAGCTTTGAATTTATAAGGCCTTATAAAGCCGTAACCTAGTGTCCCAGCAGACCACATGTCCTTGTAGGATCAGGTCCTCCAAACCTTACAGAACGGCCGAATTATGTTTCTCCCTCCTCATCCCTTGATGTTCCATCAGTATAGTAAAGTGATGGGTAGACTATTCTGTGCTGTGAATCACAACATCAAGGTATGCAGCAGCATACATTTGGTGCGGCATCAGGACCATTAATTGCAGAATGTAGCAGACACTGTGCAAGCCCAAAGGTATCAATCATGATGAATCGATAGAGGCCAAGCAGGTTAGCAAATGTGGTTATTTTGCAAACTTCACAGGCCAGCAGAATTTGCCAATATTCCTTGTCAAGTCAAGAAGTCTCAGAGAATGCGGACTGAGGGGGAAAATTACCTTCAACTCTGAGTTAGTCTGCTGGTGAACCTTTGGAAAAATAAAACATCACCATGACTAACATAAGGTATATGTATTATTACAGTGAACTAAACCTGCTCTTGAAAGGGAGACTACTTCTACATCTTGAGCCCACATGCCTATCCAAGAAACCAAGGCACAAGCTGGCTTAAAGATTGAATGAGTCTTACTAATCAGAATTCATTACATATTCTTTGAAGACAATGAACTACAAATAAACTATCAAAAGAACTATACTCAAAAGCATATATGAGAAATGTACAAACCACATTCTTACCATATGCACGAAAGGTATGAAAATTCCAAATTTTGCTAACCCAAGAGCACAAACCCATATCTCAAAGATTCTATCTTTCCATAACTTTAAATCAACAATAAAACCTTTTAATGGTGATGTCTGAAAGTTTTCAACAACACTTGGATGATGTTTTCTGTCTTTAAGAAAAAAATAAAAACAATAAAAAGAAATTCATATCTACCATTTCACAGTATCTACCATTTCACTATACACATTTTGTGGCAAATTCTAAACTACCAGGACGTAATGAACATAAAAGCAGAAGATTCTTTTATCATCTCACCTCTGATTTTCTTCAGCAGCTCTATCATCGGTCTAGATTTATGAGCAAATTTAAATACTTAAGTAACCTTAAAACATCTTCTGTGTAAATGTGAGAACAGCTTTGAAGGAATGAAACCTTGCCAAAGAAGAGGGAGAAAAATATTTTTTCAAATTTAAGACATTTTTCTCTTTCTGCAGAGCGTTTCTCCACCCCAGTCCAACATATGAAGAATCAGGGCTGGGGCTTTCTTCATGTGTATGTAGTATATTTTAAAGATATTTGTAATGAATTTTAAATTGTGAGTGTGTTTAATCATGTATTTTATTTTATTTATTTATTTTATAAATTTATACCCCGCCCCTCCTGCGAACAGCCCAGGGCGGCTTCCAACACTAAAATACAATAAAATACAATTTAAAATCATCAATAATAATATAAATTATTAAAAACAGGGTTCGGATTCACAACAATAATACATAATAAATAATAAATCAGGTGGGAGAGCTAAAAAAAATCCTCGCCCCACTCTCCCACCCTCCCCAAAGGCCTGGGCGAACAAGCCAGGTTTTACAACTTCGCCGGAATGTCAACAGGCTGGGGGCCAGGCGAGCTTCCAAAGGTGTGGCGCGGCCACCGAGAATGCCATCTCCATCGTGGCCACCCGCCTAACACAGGGGACCTCCAAGAAGGCACCCCCGGCGGACCGAAGGAGCCGTTCTGGGGCACGGCGGGCAAGGCGATCCCTGAGGTACAACGGGCCCAGACCGTGAAGGGCTTTATAGATTATTATTATTATTATTATTATTAACAAACATTTATATAGCGCCAGCAGTGTACCTGGCACTTTACAAAGTAATAAAATAGACAGGGTCCCTGCCCCTAGGGCTTACAATCTGAGA
>QEPC01013103.1:1563977-1581181 GCA_003113815.1 Sphenodon punctatus | reverse complement strand
GGTGTAATATGCTCCCGACGGCCCGTCCCCATAAGGAGCCGAGCCGCCGCATTCTGCACTAGCTGCAGCCTCCAAATCAGGAACAAGGGAAGCCCCACGTAGAGCGCGTTACAGTAGTACAGCCTCGAGGTGACGAAAGCATGGATGAGGAGGCCAGGTCCGGGCCGGAGACGAACGGACGCAGCCTACGCCCCAGATACAACTGGCGAAAGGCAACCTTAGTGACTGCCTCCACCTGCCACTCCAGGAGAAGGTCTGCGTCCAGTATCACCCCCAGACTCCGGACCTGCTGAGCTATAGGAGGGCGAACCCCCCCAACCAGGGGGGCCACTACCTCCCTCGCTCTCCCCACCAACATCACCTCCGTCTTATCGGGGTTGAGCTTCAGTCTGCTCAGCCGCATCCATTCCGCCATGGCCTCCAAACATTGGGATAGCAACGAGACAGCCGGGTCTGGGTCAGTTGAAAAAGAGAGGTACAGCTGAGTATCATCAGCATACTGGTGACACCGCACCCCGAACCCTCTCATGACCTCCCCCAATGTTTGTGAGCCACCCCGAGCTGCTCTGTGAGCAGGAGGGTTGCAGGATATAAGAAATTTGAAATAAATAAATAAATAGTGTCCAAAAAAATAAAAGCAAAATAGCAACTAAAGGATATCTTGCTTGATCAAGGAGATAAATAATACTGAGGGAAATCTTCTCCCACTGTAGTCTATGGCAAAACTCTCATTGATTTCAGTGGGGACAAGGTTTCACCCACAGATTTTAACTTACAAAGGGTTACAGCCTCAAAACACTTACTTTGGAGTAGTGACATTGAAATCAGCGGCTTACTCCAGAGTAAACTGCTTTATACTTCCAGCCAAAGTTTCTTATAAACAATATAGCAATATAGTCAGTGATCCAGACCTTCTTTAAGGTCCTAAGACAGATCTGGCTGGTAATTAATGCTTTTCCTACCTATAAGGCTGTTGTTACACAGACACCCCTCCCCCCAACTCGGTGTTCGGGCAGGTGTTGGGGGTGTGTGCATCCATGTAAATGGCTGGCGGGGGAGGGGAGGGATGGGTGTCCGCTCGGTGTTTGCCCAGAAAAACTGGAGGAGACTCAGTTTTTGGAGACGGGTGTAGGTTGGTGGAGATGGGTGCGCATCTGTGTAAAGGGACACCCACCCACCTCCACCCACCGCGGCCAAACACCCATCCGCCCACCCACCTCCATCTGTGTAAAAAGGGCCTAATACATACCTTTGTGATTTTCCTATAAAAAAATTCACCAAAAAATACAAAGCACATTACAAAAAAAGAAAAAATAACAAAAGCATGATGAAGATGAGACAAGAAATATAGAAAGATTTTTTAATGCTGCAGAAATGTGACAAGTTTTCAAAATATAAATCTTAAAAAAATTTCCATCCCAGAAATATTCTATCCTTGAAGGAGAAGTGAGATGGGAATGGGGACTAGTTTCTCTAGAGACAGCATCACAGTTGAAAACTGGGATCATAATGGAAAACTAATTTCAACTATATCTAAAGAGAAGATACTATTACTTCATAATATTTAATGAGCTAAAATTGAAAAAAATACAGCAGCTTTAAATCTACTTTTGTAAATTTAAACCTTAGTCTAATTTTATTTTTATTTTGCATGCTTTGTTTAATTTCTGCTGAAAACATCTAATATGACTTTTGAAACAAAGTTAGGATGAAATTTTTTTTAAAAAGTTTAGAGACTGATTGTTGTTGGCATTTGGTGGCCTAATTCCCTCACAAAGTTTAGAAAACAATCACCCAAAATTCTAAAGATGAATAGCACAAACAATATTAAATCATGTTCATTTTCTAGCAGCCGTTTGGCAGCTGGAGGTTGGGTTGGGGCTGCACTTTTATTTGTTTACTGGTTGTAGGAGTGTTAGCGGTGTTTGTCAGTGGAGTTTTGGTTGGAGGGTGGTTAATTTCTTAGTGAGGATGGCTGGGGGTGAGGGTTTTATTGTTTTTTGTTAGGTTCTTGGGATGTCCTTGGGGCTGTTAGGGCCACTTGTTGTGAACTTGACCCATGCCCATCAGCCGGGAGACGTTGGGGCCATTGCTGGCTGGGGTAGTCAATGCCTCCCTTAGGGAAGGCAGAGTGCCAGGCTGCCTCAGGGAGGCAGTGCAGCCTCTGCTCAAGATACCATTTTGGTCTCTAACCTTCCCTTTTTAGAGAAGGTTATTGAACAGGTGGTGGCCCAGCAGCTTCGGGGGCATGTGGACCATGTCAATTTTCTGGATCCCTTGTAGTCTGGCTTTTGGCCAGGTTTTGGCACTGAGACTGTGTTTGTGGCTTTGGTTGACGACCTTTACCATGAGCTGGACTAGGGTTGGTCAACCCTGTTAGATCTCTCGACTGCATTTGACACGGCTGACCATGAGATGTTGGTGGCCCACTTGCAGGACCAAGCTGGGGTGGGTGGGACTGTTCTTGAATGGTTCTGTTCCTTCCTGGCCGGGAGAACGCAACATGTGGTGCTGGGTGACTGTTCCTCATCTCCCCAGGATCTCACATGTGGAGTCCCGCAAGGTTCTATTCTGTCCCCTCTCCTGTTCAACGTGTATATGCAGCCTTTGGGTGAGGTCGTCACAGGATTTGGTGAGCAGTGTCATCAATATGCTGATGACACCCAACTTTACCTCTCTATTTCAACTGACCCAGGCCTGGTAATCTCGGTGCTTACTCATTGTCTGACGGCTGTGGGGGATTGGATGAGAGCACGCCCTCTGAAGCTGAATCCCAACAAGACAGAGGTGAAGCTGGTGGGAGGGGCTGAGGGAGTGGTGGTATCCATCATTGATGGGGTCTGCCCTCCATTAGTCCCTCAGGCTCGGTGTCTGGGTGTGCTCCTTGACTCACAGCTCCACTTGGATTTTGCCAAATACATCTGGTATGACGGCTTCGGCCATATATCTCAGACTCCAACCTAGCCACCATCATCCATGCTTTCATCACCTCAAGATTGGATTACTGCAACGTGCTCTACGTGGGGCTACCCTTGGTGATGGTCCAGAAACTGCAGCTGGTGCAGAATGTGGTGGGCCACCTCCTTACAGGGACGGGTCGCTGCAAGCACATTACACCAGTGCTCCAGTCTCTGCACTGGCTGCCTATAGTTTTCCAGGCTCAAGTCAAGGTGTTGGTTTTGGCCTTTAAAGTCCTATGCCACCTGGGCCCCGCTTATTTAAGGGATTGCCTCACACACCCCGGATCCTGGATCGGTCCCAGTGGTCATCCAGGGGCGCCCTCCTCGGGGTTTCTCAAGTGGTGATGAGGACATTCTCGGTGGCTGCACCAAGGCTGTGGAAATTCCTCCCGATGGAGGTCTGCTTGGCTCCAAACACTTCCCTCTTTCGGTAGACAACGTAAGACCTGGCTGTTCCGCCGGGCTTTTGGCAAAAGAGATGGGTGATGGGTGGGGAGTTGGGAAGGGGGTTGGGAGGGTCTTTTAACTCCACTGTGTTACATTTTATTTGTAATTTTAATACTGTTATTTATATTCTGTTTTTATTGTTGCTATCTTATATCTTATATTTTAATGTTTTTATTATGTTGTAGGCTGCCCCGAGCTGCAGCTGCAGGAGGCAGCAGTCTAGAAATTGAATAAAATAAAATAATAAATAAATGGATTGTCAAAGAAAGCAGCAGGCAAGACGACTGGATTTATTGACTAGAAAATTAGAGCAGACTCAAATTATACCGGATCCTGAAAACCTCTTCAGAGAGGTTTCTTGAGAGAACCTGAACTGAAAATCATTCAGAATCTGAACTGGAACCAAACTCAAAAAACCCAAAAGCTAGTAACCAGTTCAAAATAATAATGAGGCACTAAGGGAGCAGGAGAGAGGTCTTTTGGGGGTGCTAAGGCTTGGGGTTTCTACCAGCACCAACCCAGAGGGGAGGCAGAGACTCCACTTCCCAAAAGTCAGTATTTTTCACTACAGGGAGCAATAAAAAATGAGACCTGAACTATATCAATTAGCTAATACCTTGTTTGTGGATCCTGCAAGTCAGTAAAGAAAGGGCATTTTCTGTGTGTCATTAATTTTCCCTTCTCAGCAGTCAAATCTGACTGACAAGAAACAAAATATTGGGGCACCAGTGAGAGTGGGATGGGGCCAGAGCTTTGTTCAGGGGTCAAGTCTTGGACATCCATATCCCAGTGTCAAATTCAAAAAGTGAACTGAAAGTGTGATCAAGTCTGTGGCAAGTATTGATAATCAGGCAAAAGCAGTCCAGAAAGCAAAAAGGAGTGGGGAGGCAGGTTCTACAGCTGTTGAAGTCTCTCTCTGTCTGGAAGTTCAGGACTAAAAGCTGGCCCCTGACCCAGAAAGTAACAGGACCTGCCAGCCAACTCTGAGGCAGATCCCTGCATCCAATCAGGGGTAAGGAAGTCCCAGGGTTGGGTTGTTTCCGAGACCTTATACTGGAACCTGCCCAGGTGGCTGTGAAAACGAGGCTATACCTGAGAGCCCTGGAGACAGAGTTTCAAGACGTCTGATGCCAAACCCTGATAGTTGTACTAGTGTATGCAAATAACTTGTTTAAAAATAAATAATTTTTCTACACTGAAATTTCTCCTTTTTGTGCTACGAGTTACAATAGAAGCATAAGAGTGTGCAACATTAATCTGTAGGAAATGTATATGAATTGGTTATTGAACCATTATTCTAAGGGTGAAAACAGACATGACGCTAACCACCCTTTAACCACCCTTGGTGGTTATTTATGCATGTTGCAGTGCTGCATAGGGCACCAATACAGCCCTGCAACATGCATAAATAACCACCAAGGGTGGTTAAAGGGTGGTTAGCGTCATGTCTATTTTCACCCTAAGTTAGTTTCTGAACTCAAACCAAACTGGAGAGTTAGGGAAAGTGATGAACCAGAACTGGAACTGATTTTTACACCCTGGAATTAGAAGCAATGATTTTTTACCCTGAACCTACAAAATGTTACATGTGTCTCTGAGAGGCTCAGGCCATACATTTCCACTTCAGTGGGACCTGGAGATGTGAAAAATCTTGTAGTAACCATTTAGAACCATGTAGGATCAAACTGTCTTTTATCAGCTATACTAGTAGGCCAAGTTCTAAATAGTTGTTGTAGCTATAACATGAGTGTTTCCCTATTTTATTACATAGCCCATTCTAAAAATGAAAGATAAATAAAAATGCTAAAAGGTCTTAATTTAAAAGGATAAGATCCAAAATCACCAGTATACTTCAGTTAACACCATTCAGTCATAAGCCTTTGCCTTACCAGAAGGGTGGGGTATAACTGAATAAATAAACTGAAACCTAGTTTAACCAGTCAGGACACATGGGATTGTGGCTGCAGTTATGAGAGTGGTCTTATGGAAGCACTTCCTTCTCTCTCTCCATTAGCTCTCTCGTCCCTTCACATCCAGTACTAATTTCTTCTTGTTGCCACCTTCAAGGCTCTTCATGACCTTGCTCCTCCCTATTTTTCTGCTCTCATTTTTTACTACACTTCCACCTGGGAACTTAGTTCCTCTTTTGCCACCACCCTCATCATGACCCCATACCCCTCACTCCCTAAACTGTCTTTACCCCTTCTCACATGCTGCCCCCTATACTTGGAACTCCCGCCCCTGAACACACATACTCAGATCCCTCCTTTGCAACTTTGAAATCCCTTCCAAAAACCTACCTCTTCCATCAGTCCTTCCTTAACTCCTCACCCACATAGATGGATCATTTATATTTCTCCTTATACTATCTCATCCTTCCGGATTCCCCTCCTCCTTCTAAGCTAAGCATGTGCGCTTGTAACTTCTCCGTTTCATGTACGTATCCTTTTCCTCCCTATGTGCCCCTTCCCTGGCTTCCTCTCGGGTATTTTCACAAGTGATGGCGCTAGTAGCCGTTACGCTTATACCTCTCCAGGGTGAGAGCCCTCACCCCAGGCAGGATTAGGCCCTGCCACCGAACAAACAGAGTTGGGGAGGGGGAGAAGACAGAGGGACATGCAGATGTGGTCCGCACGTCCCCCGCCCCTGCGCTGTTCAGCGTGGCACAGCCCCCTCCCCCCATCCAGAAAAGCTCTGGCCACCAGCCAGAGTTAGGTAGAATGGGCCATCAGATGGGATGGCCTGCTCTACCAGTCAGGGGTAGGCTTCCACGGACCGTGGCAGGGCTAGCTCCGGGATGTGCCCTGTCAGGGAACCCAGCGCACATCCCAGAGTTAATCCTGCCATGGTCTGGGGTATATTTGTTCCTGCCTGCAGCAAACATCTGGTGGGTGGGAACAAACATGACACCACTGTGGGTGGCCACGCCAGGTTAAGCGTTGCCACCCGCGGTCACGTCACTTTTGAAAATACCCCTTCTCTTGTCCACTGTAGATTGTAAGCCCCTTGTGGGACAGGCCTGCCCGCAAACACAAGTGTTCAGTACCAGGTGCGTTGTTGGTGCTATATAAATAATAAAATAGAATATTTGTAAAATGAAATATGGAATGTGAAAGAATACATATTTTGAATGAATATTTTCCAAAACAAAAAACAAAACAAGTCAGAACGAATTACGTACGTCTTTCAAGAGGTCTGTATGCAAACCCAGCAATAATACCTATTGACAGAATTCCACAATATACACGTAGACTACTTCTCCATCCAAGTGCCTTAATTAGGTACTGATGCAATTGATTCTGTACAAGAGTTCCTGCTGACCCTCCAGCCATCATAATTCCAGTTGCAATTGAACGTTTTTTGGTGAAGTAAAGGCTAACCATTATCAAGCCTATCAAAAAGAGAGGATACATGGAAAAGGTGAAATGGAAAAAAATGACTTTATATTGAAAGAAATAAAGTTCACGTATTTCCTACCCCCTCCTGCTCTTGCCAGCAGCAGCAGTCGCCTCATAACAGGAAGTACACCTTGGCAGAGAAAGCAAGAGAAAGCCTCACACAGAATGCTTTGGATAAAACACAAGTTGCTAAGTTCATTTCTGGAATCACTGGATACAGTTTTATGGCCTGCACTATGCAAGAAATCAAAATAAATTAAAGATTTCTATGGACTTCAATAGGCTGTGAATCAAGCATTTTACATGGATGCGTCCCCCTCCCCACCCGGCTCGGTGTTCGGGTGAGTGTTGGAGGGGACGTCCATGTAAATGGCCGACGGTGGGTGGGGGGATGGGCGTCTGCTTGGTGTTTGCCCATGTGAACACTGAGTGGGATTGGTGGCGGTGTGTGCGCACTCCCACCTCCACCCATGGAGCCCTCCAGAAGGAGGCTCCATGGGTGGAGATGGGTGTGTGCCCGTGTAAAGGGACACACACCCACTTCCACCCATTGCGGACAAACATCCATCCCCTCACCCACCGCCATCCATGTAAAAACTGTTGAAAATACATTCCTTAGTTACATCTTCCCTAAGCACCTTATCCTGCTTGTTTGCTAGAAACAGCAGGAGTAGAGACAGTCAGATCAGGGAACCCCTCCCGCATCCACTTCCTGATTGGTTAGTCTCCTCTCCCCAGGATATTGCTTATCTCTTTGTGTCTGAGAGATATTCAGAGAGTTTCTCCTACTTCCCTCCTGAACACACCTAGTCTGGAGGACTTAGTATAGATGTAGGCCTTTCCTATCCTACATGTATTTCTTAATAAAGCTACTTAAACTTAAGTATGCTTCCTGCCTGCTTATTAATGATTAGCTACTCACACTCCTCTGTAAACTCTGCATTGGGCTAATCAATGCAATGATCTCACAGTCCTTGCATTCCAACAAAAACGGCCATATTTCTTTCTTCCTTTAAAGTCTATAGCTGGAAGAGAAGGACTAGGACAGAGTGCAAAAACTACAGGTAAAATCTTCCATCCACTGATGTCAATGGCTCAATCCCCACTGACTTCAGTGATGGAGGACTATGATCTAAGAGATGCTCCATAGGTTCACAGGCAACTGAACTTTAGAATCTTTATCAAAATCAACACCAAGCTGCAATCATCAGTTCTTCTATTGTTGGTTTACTATATTGAGTAGTTTCATAATTTTGATGGTTGCTTTATGCATACATCTTTCATTTTGCAGTGTTTCTTCACTATGATGATACATAATTTTTTCCCGTTACGATGCAACATCATTTTTTATACATAGTGAAAGTTGTATTAAAATGACCTAATCCAGAATATCATTCACTGAGAAATGTCTATAATGGTAGCAAATGTATTAAACATACTTAATTCTTAATTCTAGAACAGGAAACAATGTTGATGAATAGCCTTTGTGAAAAGTTAGTAAAATTTACTTTTGTCAGTTGGAAACCTAATTTAGTACTCATGCTGGAGAACAGACAAGAGATCGTGCACAGTGAGGTTTTCACGGTGAAGTCTTTATAGGGCAGATAAAGCAGGGGCAACAAATGTACCAGTTTCCACATTCTGGGTAAAAACAGAACTAGTTGGCGCAGCCTGAGCTGACCTGGGTCAGGCAGCTGTGGTGGACACAGTGTAGGCCGGGGCACAAAATAAAAATGCGCCCAAACGAGCCGCCAGCCACGCAACCTGGGGGCAGGGAGAACAGAGAATGTGCAGCTGACCAGCACCACCTCTGCGTTGTGTCCAGTGCCCCACCCCATGACATGCAGCCATGGCGGTCAATCATGACGGGCCCAGCCCGGGCCAGTACACCAGCCCAGGAACAAACATTCATATCCGATGTGGCCCACTTTGGCCTGATCTGGCAGACCTTAGCCCAGGCTGTGACTTCAGAGATTTTCTGAGGTCAGAGCCCGGGCTACTGCTGACACGGTCTGAGGCAATTCTGGGCCAATATTTGGCGGCACCTGCACACACGTGCCGGCAAGGTCCGTGCCAGACTCTGTCAGATCAGACCACTGTCATGTTTGTTTTTGTTGGATTGTGCAATAGTCACAAGTAAAAGCCCATTGCAAGCCCTGCAAGCTTAATATGCGGCTTGTCCAGTAGAGGAGGGTCAGGGGATGAAACCGGTTTTTTTTCCTCTCCTTGTCTCCTCTCTTCTCCTCTCTCTGTCCTCCATCTTGTCTCATGCAGTCTGTACAGTATGGAAGCATGTCTTCTGAGCTCTTAGTAAAGTTGTTTTGAAGAAACTTCTGCTGTGTGTAAGTTTATTGGTAGAAGATGACCAGCTAATCCATATAAGAAGTGAGGCCACAGCAAGAGGCATGTGGATTGCATTGCAAAACGTGCATAACAGAGAACTAGCGTGAATAGCAAACTGTTTCTACTGAGGAAACTATTAAAAAAAGAGGCTTGGCAAAGAAAGTGAAATGCAGGAGCATATAAATGCCATGTTGGAAGTAGTATAATAATGCACAAAGGTATAAAGGAGTGGTGAAAATCAAAACATACCGCAACAATACACTACTCCATGTAACAATGAGTTCCAGAAGTTTACTAATTAAATGGCTAAAGAAAATATCAGAATGCCATATACAGTGAATATATATGTAACATGAAATGACGCACTGGAAATATACCAGACTGTGTTGGAAGAAAAAATCTGGGTCTACTACTTTGAGCACCTCTTTATCGGTGAGTTATATATAGCTATATATATTTATAAGTATACATGATGTCTGATACATGTTATCTGCCTAGGCTCCTTAGTATAATGATAAATGCTATAATGATGTTTTGTTACATAGATACATCATCATATTATGGATTCTTTACATATTACTTTACTTACCTTATGAAGCAATATTTGTTACATTGTTAACTGTTGAAAGCGTAGCCAATATTGATCTGGCTATACTTATTACAGAATCAGCTGCAGAAAAAGAAACCTATTTGATGTACTTGAAAGGGGTCAACCCAATAAAACCCCTGAAGAAGCTATAATCCATAGCGAAACGTCGGGGGGGTCGAAAGACTTCTCATTGACCCACTTACAGTCAACTTACTCCAGTTTATAAACTCTATTCTATATATGTCCTTTCTTGTTTGTACTACTTATATTTTCCTCTGGTGTATTTCCAGTGCCTCATTTCATGTTACATATATATTCACTGTATATGGCATTCTGATATTTTCTTTAGCCATTTAATTAGTAAACTTCTGGAACTCATTGTTACATAGAGTAGTGTATTGTTGCTGTATGTTGGAAGTAGTGGCAGAGCTGCTCGGCACTGGAGAAGATATAAAGGACAGCCATGTGGTAGCCCTACTCCTCTGCAGCCTGCCTGAATCTTACAGCGTCCTCATCAATGCCCTGGAGACAAGGCCAGAGGCTTAACTGAAGCTGGAATTTGTTAAAGGTAGACTTGCTGATGAATTCCAGTTCATAAAGGTGAACCTGCAGAATGATCTAAAGCAGGGTAATGAGACTGCACTGAAAACCTCAGACAAAGCTCCTAAGAGGGAAACCAGAGTATGTTTCAGATGCAAAAAGGAGGGACATTTAAAGAAAGACTGCTATACATGGAAAGCAGAACAGCAGAAACTGCCTCCACCAACACCTAAGCAGAGGGCTAAAGTCACAAACAGCAACACAGTCGCTCAACAATGGAGTGGGTTGCTTCAGAGCAACGCAAGACAGCTCATCCCAAAATTGGTGTGTAGACTCCGGGGCAACGAGCCACAATGTCACAAGGAGATACTGGGCTACATGTAGACTACAGGTCTAACAAATACGTAAAAGTAAAGGTTAAACATGTATGTAATGTAAAAGCTGAGACCTGGAAACTCACTTCATACACTCATGTAACGTAAAAGCTGAGAACTGAAAACTCACTTCATGCAATGGAGAGAGACAAAAGCCAGGCCAAATGTGTATTCAGAAAAGCCTAACACCTCTGCAGAAGCCAGACAGAAGCCATTCAGTTGCAAATGAATCTTTTCCTGCCTACGTGACTTGAAGCACATAAGTCTCCAGGGAGGAAAGTCACACAAAAAAACTTGGAAAGATATTTAAAGGGGGAAGACTTTTTCCCTGAGGTACAGCTGCAGAAGAAACTTTGCTGGCTAACCAGCTTAAAGACAACAAGTCCAGCCGCACTACTGGACTTTCTGTAGGGTAAGATCTGAACTAGGGACTTATTCAGTACAGACTAGGATTGCGTTATTTACTTTTGTTTTATTTTGCCACTCTGCATTCAAACTATCTTTGCTTATGTAATCAAACTTTCTTCTTTACTAAGAAGTGCTTTCTGTTGTCTCACATTCGGGGGAACACAGTCTGAGATCTTATGCCCTCAAGCACTTGCGAATTCAGAGAGAGAGTCTGGGAACGGGAAGTCTCTGGTGCTTGGGTGAGAGAAGTGCAGTTTTCCTTGCAGGAATCAGCTAGAGAGAGAACTGATTCAGGCAGGCTGCAATTGAGGAAACAGAGTCACCTAACCCAGAAAGATGGGGTAGTGGACCCCAACCCCGTGACAGTGGCATCCAACGAGAAGGGTTACGCTCAGACTTGTGTACCAATGTGTAGTAAAGCATAGGAGAATAGCTAAACAAGTGGTATCCTCTGAGGGGAGTAAATCCCATATCTGGAGAGAGTGAGTTGCCAACACCTTCTGGAACTCAGCTCCAAGAATGTAATAAGCAAATCTTTGACCAGAGCGTGCAGTGTTTGTTGTTTTAATTTTAATTTTGGGTGTCAAGGCCAGTTATCAAAATAGGGCTGCCAAAGGGTTTCTCCAAGCTCACGAAGGCAGAATTGATAAAGGAGGAACAAGACAGACACCTCCAAACAGAGGGGGAAACTAAACAACAACTTAAGCAGATTATATGAGAATTTGAGAGGATGAGCACGAATGGGAATGGAGAGGGCTTGCCAAATGCTCCTCAAACACCCGCCCCCCCACGCCCCCGGACCTGAAAAACCAGCTTATGCCTTTTCCCACCGCCTGAGCTTGCCTACAAGCAGCAACAGAGTGTGTCACCCAAGAGCCATTAGCTTGAAAAATTAGTCCAAGATACTTGTAGCTGGTGACTTGGTCTAATGTGTGTCCACACAGAGTTCAACTATGTACCTTCCGTTTTGTCGAGAAAATCAGTATCTTGGTTTTCTCATAGTTGACCTCAAGAAAGTTATGGGCACAATAATGCTCCAATGCCAGCAGTTGCCTATTCAGACCCACACGGGATCTGGATAGTAAAACAGCATAATCTGCAAAGAGCAAGATTGTCACCTCTTTGGACCCTATCCTGGGAGGGTGGTTAAGTGATGATGACACAGCAGGTATCAGGTCATTTAAATATATATTAAAGAGCGTGGGGGCAAGTACACAGCCTTGCTTAACCCCATGCTCAGCCCTGATCAGCTATCGTCCAGACTAATGCGGTGGGATGTGTTGGTATACAACCTCCGGATAAGGCACAAGAGTCTCAGGTCAATAGTAGTTGAAGCTCATTTTCCCCACAGATGATTTCGAGAAACCAGGTCAAAAGCTGAGCGCAGATCTACAAACGCTGCATATAACCGGGTACTATGGCGGTACTTGTTAGCTAAATGGTTTAAGATAAAACAGTGGTCAGCAGTTGAACGACCTGACCTGACCTGACCTTCTGCTCTTCATTAAGGAACTTCTCTTGTTCCAGCCAAACCTCCAGCCTTCTAAGGAGGAGTCTGGCATACAGCTTACTGGCCACACAAAGAAGGCTAATAGGCCTATAGTTGCTTGGCTTCTCCAGAGGGCCCTTTTTATAAATAGGGACAATCTCAGCTTGTTCCCAAAACTGAGGAAGGTCTCCGGTCTGATTTATCCCGGTGAATAGAGCGGCCAAAACTGGAGCCCAACAAGCTATGTTGGCCTTAAATAAATCCACCAGATCATCCAGTCCCGCCGCTTTACCCTTTTTCAGTCCCTCAATGATCTCCTTCTACTATTGTAGATAGTAACAGGAGACCAACTGGGAAGAGAGCCAAGATTTACTAGAGGGGACACAGGCACAGAATCTACCGTATACAAACTGGAGAAATGCCCCCTCCAGGCATCTGCAGTCATCCTTATCAGATTTTCTTTCCGCTCCTTCCCACATCCTCTTACCAATCTCCAAAAATGAGCAGTATCCTTACTTCTGGCAGCCTTTTCGATTTCCTTCCACTGTTTAAAATAATACAATTTCTTCTTCTGCGCAAGGAGTACCTTATACTGGGTCCTTGCCTGGGATAGCTGGGTAACCTCACTGATAGAATGGTTTTTCCTAACCCGTCGGTAAAGGGATCTCAAAATCCTCCTTGCCCTAAGACACTCCCTGTCAAACCATGAGTTTAGGGGTGGACCCGTCCCCATCCTTTTGGGAGGTCGGTCAGTCCCGAGAGCGGCTTTCAAGCCCTCAACTATCATCGTATAGCCGACAATGAGTTCTTCTACATCTTGAGCTGCCTCCAGACCAAGCTGCCAACTAGTCCCCTCGAAAGAGGCCAGTAGCTGGTTAACCTTTGCTTCTGAGTCACAGCCCCATTTGGGTCTTACTTTAAGACTTATGCTAAAGGTGAAAGAGTTCATGAGACAGTGCAAGACCCTGAGGGGAATTGCGTTGCTACCGAGACAAAAGGTAAAACAGCTTCCTGATAAGAATGGTCATGGGGAACACAGCTCATTGTCAGCACTGGGGCCCCGCGGTGGCTGCATTCCCGGCTGTTGGCCCAGCAGAAGCAGTCCGCAGGTCTCCGACGCTCAGCAGGGCACACCCCGGTGGCGCAACTCGTGGCCCCGCCTCCAGCGCCGGCGTTGGGCCGGAGTCCCGAGACCCAGCCACGCCCCTGTCACCCGCCGCCGCCACCAGCGGCGTTCACACCAGCAAACCCCGAGGCCTAGGGCCCCCACAAACCTGAACACGAGGCAACAGCCCGACCCCAGTTCAACACAGGCAGCCGGCAGGGCACAGGAAGCAGCGGAGCCTCGCCCCCCGCAGCGCCGCTCTGAGCGACTGCAGAGATCAGCTGAAAACACTCACGCAGAGCCACGCCCCCCCCTGCGTCGCTCTGAACGGCTACGCACGCACGCAGGGGGCGGAGCTGGCTCCTTATCAGGCAGAGGCACAGTAAGCTCTCTGCCGGTGATCAAAGCAGGCGCTTGTGGAGAGACTGGCCCCCCACTGAGAGATAAGTGCAATTGACTAGAGAATTCCTGTTGTGATTGTTCCTGGATTGCTTCCCTTCTCCCTTTCCCTCCTTCCCTGCGTGACTATTTCAAAGGTACATCGTGATAGAGTGTGTGTGATCCCTTCCCTGCATTCCTGGTCAGCAAGGTGGGTGAAAGGGCCTTCGGGCCAGTGTGTCAGCTCCCCCCCCCCTTCCCTGGGCTACCATTCCCTCCATTGTAGTGTGACAGTTCTTGACCTATATTGTTCCCTTTACCTGGATCCCTTCCCCTGGCTCCCACCACATTCCTTCCCCACACAGGTTGTACCTTCCCCCCCTGGTGTGGAAGCACTTGTGTGGACCTAGAGTTAGGTGAGAGCTCTGAGCCCTATGATGATAGGGGCCTATACTCTTGGTGCGAAAGCATACTGAGTGGCCCACACTCTATCCTGACGGGCAACTGGGACCCCTCCGTAACCTTCAGAGCAGTGTGTAGGTACAGGGTGTGTGGGTTCCCCCCCTCCTTTCCCCTTCCCACTGACAGAATCACCGGCACCTCCCACACCCCTAGTACTACGATGGATGTGGCCCGTGAAAGAAGAGAGCTGGTTACTGCCGTGCAATCCTTGGCTATGCAAATAAAGGATTTGCAAGAACAGCACACCGAGCTCGCCACGGCAGTAGCCCAACAACAACTTCCACTGGCCCCTGTGGGGGCCTTATTAGCCCCCCCGGCTCCACAGGGTGTGGAAGTCGGGGCTGAAGCAGCCGCTCCTGCGGTCCCTGACCCAGTACCCCCTCCAGGACCAGGGATGCCTCGGGAACCCCGGGGACCCCGTATAGAAAAATTTCAGGGGGATCGTAAGGCATGTCGGGCCTTTTTGGCACTATGTGAACTCACCTTTTCAACCCAAGGCAATACTTACTCCACCGACGCCTTGAAAGTGGCATTTGTGATCGGTAATCTCGGAGGGGTGGCCTTGGATCTGTCTCTTATACACATCTAGATGTGTATAAGAGACAGCCTTCAGAGCGGTGTGTTTGTACAGGGTGTGTGGGTTCCCCCCCTCCTTTCCCCTTCCCACTGACAGCCCCCTACACCGGCACAGCATGCGGGGGAACTCCCGCTCCTGCCGCGGCGTTCAGAGCATCTGTGGACACGCACAGGGGCAGGGCTTGTACGATAAAGCCCAGCGTTGCTAGCAGAGCGACACTGGTGATTGCCGAGACCGGGCCCCCTGCGAATCTGACCCTGGTGGAGTGAGGCGTGCCTGAGAGGAGAGAGAGAAACTGACTATGGCCCTGTGTGTGTGTGTGTATACCCTTGAAGTCTTCCCAGCGTGACTCGGTGAGTGAGAGCGTGTGTGCGTGTGCAGAGGGTAGTAGCCCTCCCTTCACCCCCCTTCCTTCCTGGGCCTGCCTTCCCCAGTGTAAGTGTTCCCTGTCTCCTTCCATCTGGTACCCCCTTCCGACCACAACCCACACTTGTCTCCCAACCCCTGCACCCCTGGAGTTTTAGCAACTTATGTGATTGGGGCAGACCTTGGCTTCCTTGTGTCTCATGCGCCCTATGATGATAGAGGCCTGTTCTCTCCTCGAGAGGTGAAGGCCACAACTCTATCCTGACGGGCATTTGTCTCCCACGGGCCTTTTCCCCATGACCAGGGTAAGCCTCGGCAGCAAGTGCGTGCGAACGAGTGTGTTTCCCCCCTACCGGTGACACTCAGACACAGAGCTGGCATGTCCTACAGGGCAGGTCTGGCTTGTAGAGAGTGGAGTAGAGGAAACGGTTAATAGTCCCCATGTACTTTACTCCCTGCAAGACACAGAGGCTGCCAGATATCGGATTACCGAGCATGGTAAACTGAATCAAGAGTTTCATGGAGGGGTGTCTGAAATAACACTTGAGGGTCTTCATACCCAGTTCATAAAGTCAGACTTCAAGGAAGGAGAAATACACGGTTGTACAGACCCAGTGGATCCTGGGGACACAAACACAATTTGGGGACAGGGCACAAGAGATTCTAGTAACAATAGCCCCTTGAGAGAAGCAGCTTTTGGGTTGGTGAGTGATGTGAATGCAAATACGTTTAACCATAGCATTACAGACACAGGAGAAATGCAAAGACTAGAAAACAATTCTCTCCTGTCGAGGAATTATGACAATTCTCCAGGTGAAAAGGTTTTTAAAATTCAGAGTGTAACAGACAAGATGATGGGGGTACTGAGCAATGCAAAAGGTTTAACACTTACTGCATACATATCTTACTGCATATTTTTTGTTTTCTACTGATGCTTATTATCTACAGTCTGGCCAGTCCAGGTAGATCAGGGAAGGAAACGATGACATGCACAAATAACATAAGGCCAACAAGAAACTATAGTAACCTACCTATGCTACCATGTAACTTGGGAACATGGCCACATTTTGTAAAAGGGGAACAAAGGATGCTGACATGGCGTTGCCACATTCTTGTGCAAAGACCTAAGAACCCCATCACCCATACTGATATACCTTGAAGGTTTGGGGCAAGGGGAACCCCACATGCAACAAGGGGCGGAGGGATCTAGACATCTCAGGGTATACCCCTACAAGATAGTGAACCCAGTAGAGCGAGTCCTGATGATCACTCCATCATACAATGGTTGAAAACAAGTGAACATGATAGCCCCATGATGCTAACAGAGTGTTTGAAGCACCACATGTATAACTGGAACATGAATCGAGCAAAGAGGAATGAGGTGGGGAGGTGGCATATCCTTACTTCCACCAACACAACACACAAACCACTTCAACATGTTCCGGATACAGGTTGTTTTACTGCATCCTTCAAATGTTTCAGAATGGAGGGAGCTGACACAAGGAGATACTGGGCTACATGTAGACTACAGGTCTAACAAATACGTAAAAGTAAAGGTTAAATATGTATGTAATGTAAAAGCTGAGAACTGGAAAATAGAGGTTACTTACCAGTAACTCTGTTCTTTGAGAGAGCTCCGCGTATTCTCACTCTTGGGATTCACTTCCTGCTCTGCAGGCACCGGAAAACCTCTCGTCAGCAGTATCCAGGCAGGTTATGCCTGGAAAAGACTAGAACATGGTGAGGGCTCCGCCCCCTCCACCCCCCC
>QEPC01013103.1:1537114-1552794 GCA_003113815.1 Sphenodon punctatus | reverse complement strand
GGAGAAACGTACCAAGCTGCAAAACAGAGCAGTGGAAGGCATCCTCGTAGGATACAGTGAGCATTCCAAAGGCTACAGGATCCTGGATCCACGCACAGACAGAATAACCATTAGTAACAGTATGACCTTTGTGGAAAACTCAAGAGACGGTGTGATGACTCTCCAAGGTCCAGGCAAAGGAGAACAATCAACCACGGATGAAACCACTGAAAGGGAGCAATCCTCTGAACAAATGGTTGAAATCGGCACAAAGGTAACAGAAGTGCAGGAACAGACACAGCCAGCTGCTGATGCTGAGCCAAGGCAGTCGACGAGGTCTAACAAAGGCATTCCCCCCACTCGTAACTTTGTGCACTTTGGTGCACAAAGTCAGCACCAGTAAATTGTCAGAGCCAGCATCCTGGGAGGACATCTCGCAGTTGTCAGAAGGGGAAGCAGAAAAATGGGTAAGAGCGGCTGAAGAAGTGAAGTCCATGCAGGACAACGCAACATGGACACTTACTCCACTGCCCGTAGGGAGAAAGACTATAGCTTGTAAATGGGCATTTTAAATAAAGTACAATGCGCAGGGAAATACTGAATAGTGCAAGGCCCGACTTGTCATGAAAGCATACTCCCAGAAGTACAGCGAAGACTATGATAAAACATTTGCACCTGTAGTTAAGCATGCTACAATCAGAACATTGCTAAGTATAGCTGCCAGAAGAGGAATGCAAGTCAAGCAGATGGACGTGAAAATAGTGTTCCTAAATGGTGAGATATTTACATGGACCAACCACCGGGGTGTGCAGACATTGAAAGGCCGGATCTTGTATGCAAACTGCACAAAAGTATATATGGGCTTAAGCAGGCCGCCAGAGCGTGGAACACTAAAATCAACAAGGTGCTCATGACGGAACATTTTACCAGGAGCAAAACAGATCCCTGCTTATACACAAAGAGACTAAGGGGCAGGTGGATCTTTGTATTCATCTATGTCGATGACCTTATCGTATGCTTTGAGCAAGAAGGGGACAAGTGCGAAACAATGAAAGCTCTAAATCAAGACTTTGAAACTAAGGACCTGGGTAACATAACACACTACCTTGGAATACAAATTGAAAGAGAAGATGACGGAAGCTATCTTCTCAACCAAAGACAGGCAATAGAAGAGATGATAGAAAGTTTCAGCATGGGGGGTGCGAAGGCAGCAAATACCCCTATGGAAACCAGCTACCCAAAGGAGATCAAAGAACCAAGCTTATTGCTGCCAGACAATAAGCAATGCAGAAAGGCGATAGGAAAGCTCTTGTACATTGCCACAATCACAAGGCCTGACATTGTGGTGGCAATAGGTATACTGTGTAGACAAATCTCAGCCTAAACCCAAAGGGATTGGAACACAGTGAAGAGGGTCTTACGGTACCTGAAAGGGACTGTGCACCTCAAAATACGGCTCCCAGCAACTTCCGTGTCAGACCTCATAGGGTACATGGACGCAGATTGAGCTGGAGACCATTCGGACTGAAAATCTACCACTGGGTACCTATTTTTGCTTGGTGGAGGACCCATCAGCTGGTGCAGTAGGAAACAAGCCTCTGTGACTCTTTCCTCAACGGAGGCAGAGTACGTGGCAGCGGCACACACCAGCCAAGAAGTTATCTGGTTGCAACAGCTTCTGAATGATCTGAAGCAAAAATTGGACAGACCCACGCCGATCCTGGAAGTCAACCAAGGATGTATAGTGCTGGCGAAAACAGAAAAAATCAACCCCAGAACCAAGCACATTGATGTAAAATACCATTTCCTGAAAGACTCACAGGAACAAGGACTCCTAGATCTGCAATACTGTCCTACAGAGGATATGACAGCAAATGTGTTCACAAAGCCACTAGCAGGGGAACGCCATTGCAAGCTATTAAGAAGAATGAACCTAGTGGGTTTAACTAGTGACTGTTGAGAAGGGGTGTTGGATTGTGCAACAGTCACAAGTGAAGGCCCATTGCAAGCCCTGCAAGATTAATATGGGGCTTATCCAGTAGGGGGAGGGTCAGGGGATGAAAGTTTTTTTTCTCTTTCCTTGTCTCCTCTCTCTGTCCTCCATCTTGTCCCATGCTGTCTGCTGTGTGTTATTCAACAGAAAGCTAACTCTACAATAGTTTTTACCCCCGGCCAAATCAAGGTGCTTCAAACTTGATTTCAATAGACTATAACCAAGGGTGACAAGTTGGTTGTTTATTCTCTACAACCATTCTGGTACTTAGTTCTCTACTCAGAGTACCAAAAAGGGTGACAATAAATACTAGCATGTATTTGTAAAAACCCAGGATAAATATTAACTAATAAACAGTCTGAGAATGCCAATTTAGTTCAGATAAACCTGTAAAAATTGTACGGAGGCAATCAATATGGCTCAAATTGTAAAATGATAAAAAAACTTTGTAAACTGCCTAGTTAACCAAGATTTGAAGAAATCTCTGCATATTATAATCCCTCTAGGATATATTTATGAGTAGTACAGTAGTATTTTTGCATTAAAACAAGAATCTCTTAAGGAAAGAAGAGTAGATCAAAGGCAGAGAATGTACAGACTCCATATTTTGTAACAAAGAACATGTTGTCCTTATCATGCCATGTCTCCTTTTCTCCTATTTATTACTAGCCAATGGAATGAGAAACTTTTCTAAAAGCAAATTCAAGTAAAAGTAATTGACAACCATTATCATTAGAAAATTGATTTCAATTCTCTTAGTACATAAATAAAATCAAGCTACCTGGTGTGGCAGCAAAACTCGATCCTACACCTACAAGGATACTATGGGTTAAAAACAGAATACGTATATCAGCAGCATAGGATGAACCCACAACACCAAGCATGATAACTGCAGATCCAATAACTGCTACTTTTATGGCTCCACATTTCTGTATAAGTTTTCCAGAAAGAGGACCAAAAATCATAACGAAACCAAAACTGAGTGATGCAATCCAAGCTGAAAAAGAAAACAAGCACTTCCAGTTAATATAAAATATTTCTCATTGTTTAAAATAGTGAGATAAAACTAAATGTTATATTCTCTAATGTGTAGCTTCATTGAAGTAAGGGGAGCAATGCTAATTTTCACAAGCTCGGAACGTCCATACCTACCATTATAGGATCAAAAGCCTTCCCTTTAAGTAAGGAGTTACGGTGCTTACAAATTCAACTATGCTACAAAAAGCATGAAAATTGTAAGTTAAGGCTCTACCCTAACTTGTTCACCATGTAAGCGGTAAAGACGTTATACAGTCTCGCATATCCTGCTCACTTACACCTTAGGCTCCATGCACCCACACTTTGTCTTGGTCTTTCAACCCCAATATTCTTCCTCTGCAGGTTAAGGGCAACACTGAAGCTGGGGACAGCAAGATCCTCTGAACACCAGTGTTATGGACTTGATCCCTGTCTCCACCGTAGCCACAATTTCTCCTTCACTTATACCACTCGTCTCAGGCAGCATCTGTTCCCCAAACCTTGTCCCTGAATGAGACAGATTCCCAGGGTGCAGAGATCATGCACAGTGAGCTCCTCCTCGGCCAGCAAGTTCCATTCAGAGACTGGCCAAGACAGAGGAGAAGGGGGGTAGGGGGTGGAGAAGAGACACACCTCACCTGCAAATTATACCCCTTCCCCCCAAATAAAAACCTGCTCCCAGCCAGTGCTAGTCACTTTCAAAGGCCGGCCAGGTGCTCTCCCCACCCCCCCAACAGCACCTCTCAAGTTGAGAGATGCTGGGGGTGGGGGGGAGAGGAGCGGCCTTTGCAACTGACAAGCAATGGCTCCCAGCCAAAGCAGCTCTTTAGCCCCCATCTCTGAGCACCCCTTGCCCTCAATTATAACACCCTCACAGCAACAAGAGCCCCACTCCTCCAGGAAGAACAATCAACACCACCTCCCCCTCCTGTGGTAGCCCCAACTGCCCATGCCTACCTGTAGAAAGCCCAGCTCTGGCATCCCTGACTCCCACCACAAGCCCTGTCAAAGCCACTGCCAATACAGTGTCTCCCCAGGAAAGGGGAGAGACCTTGACTGCACATGCACTGTATAAATCAAACTCTCCTTCTCTCCATTGAATAAAATGGGAACTTCAAAACATGGTAAGTTAAAAAATACAACAGATTTTCAAAATTTAAATACAGGAAATGACTAGAATGCACATTTGAATTTTCCAGCACCTCTATACCTCCGGACAAAATACTATAAACACACTTATGGCCATCAACCAAAAATGGTCACAACGCTGTACCCATCCCTCCAGTTTTCAATTGCCTGAAATTTGGAGTTTCTACCCTCATCCAAGTGATTCCCACCTCCCCCTCTCCCCCAAATTTCACAGTGACAGCATGTCATCTCAATTTGATGAGTAGAATTTTCATGATTATGGTGGAGAGTGCAACACACGTTAACTATAAAGTTGCTTCTGAGCCTCTATAATTTGTATGTTATATAATATCAACTCATATCATCAAACAGTGGTTATCTTCCAGAGATAGAGTGTGGTTGCCATGTTGGTCCCAAGTGACAGAGAGGGAGACAAAGTGGTTTGAATTATATCTTTTATTGGACCAACTGCCGTTGGTGAAAATGGGCAAGCTTTCGGGCCACGCACAGCTCTTCCTCAGGCATGTAACATAGCCTGTAGAAATATATAAACTTAGCAATTGTAGATCAGGTATGTATAAGGGGGCATGGAATGGGTGGGAGTGGATAAGTGGACTTAACAAGGACCTAAATTTCTCCAGTCACTACAAATACCTGTTATACCTTACAATCTACTGCATTTTTAACTTTTGTTATCCTCTGTACAAAGTTCCTAGGTATCATTCTAACCACCTTGAGTGTTTTGAAACTAGATGCGTCCACGCATGGTCTCCCACTAGCCATGCGTTCAACTGCTTGTGTGAAGGTGGTGCATGGGAGAACACGCTCCCATGAGCCACACACCAGCCACCCATGGCCACACACGGAGCGCTGCCAAAAAACAAGGAGTGCTCTGGCTGCCTCTGTAGCCAGGGTAGCCATGCTAGGAGCCGTCTGTGTGAACCTCTCACCACTCACAACACATGCATGGGCATTCCGCAGCTACACCCCACAGTGGCCAGACTCCCTCCCCTGCCTTGCTCATATAAAAATACCCTCAGTCTACCTCTCTCTAACTGAAAGACTATCGACTGGATACTCAGCCTTTGTGTGTTACTACTGTGAACCCAGTTCCTTTCATATGCGTATCCCCTTCACCTGAAAGCTGCTTCCCACTATGCCCCCAACCCATATGTTTGCTTTAGCCGAGTCCTCTGTATTTACACCTATTGTTTCTTTGTCTCCTACACCAATACATAGTTTTACAGCTCTGTTTTTAAATGTCTGGCACCTCTCTCTCTGCCCCTCCATCTTATCCACTCCCACCCATTCCGTTCCCCTCATATATACCTGATCTACATTTGCTCAGTTTATATATTTCTACTGGCTATGTTACATGTCTGAGGAAGGGTCCTGTGCGGCCCAAAAGCTTGCTTATTCTCACCAACAGCAATTGGTCCAATACAAGATATCATTTGAACCACTTTGTCTCCCTCACTGGTTATCTTGGAAGTCATTGGTGTTAACAAACGAGATGTACTGTGCTTCCTCTAGAGCCTTAGCACCTCACCACGTTGTCAGTACATGCTACCACAATTAAAAGCAGTTCCAAAAATGTTAGAAGTACACAAAGGGTAATTTCAGACGTTACGAGATCACAGTCAACCACTCTGAATCACAGTGGATTCAGGGTGGCGGCTGTGATCCCGTGCACGTCTGTTTGAGCCCTGCCAGATGTTCACCACAATGAATCCCTAGCAGGGTTCAAACCTAACCATGGTTCGGAGGATGGTGCCGGCCCCATCCTCAGAACCATGGTTAGTTTGGTCACGATCCGGGACTGGGCTGGGAATGGTCACGGGTAACAACTGTTACCCAGTCCTGTCCCAGAATCAAGTCCCAACAATGGGACGGGATCAGGTGCAGCAGCCTGATTTAGCCGTTGCGCCCGCCCGTCTCCCTGTGGGCGGGAGACCAAGGGAGTGCGGGGGTGGGGCCAAGCGGCTGCACATTGTGCCGCACAGCCCCGCCCCCTCTGGGATTCCCCACAGCGATCAGGCCAGCACGACTGATGGATGGCCGGTCTGATCACAGACCGGGATCAGAGACGGATCCCGGGTTCAGCGTGGTGGGCCGAAAGGTGATGTGAATTGGATCTTTTAAAAATCTTTCAAAAAAGGCAACTGTAAATGTAGCCTAGTGAATAAGGACCTGGAAGACCAGGGTTCAAATCCTGTCTTAGTCAGGAACTCACTGAGTGACTTTGAAGAAATCACTCTCTCTTAGCCTCAGTTTTCCATCTGTAAAAATGGGAATAATAATTACACACCACCCAGTGTTGTTGGGATGGTGAACTAGCCAAGGATTGTAAAACTCTTTGAACCAAAAGTGCTCTATAAATAATAATTTAATAACACATCAATCTAATTTATAAAAGATGAATAATTTAGTTTCGCTTCATATTTCTAGGGAGAATGTGCCAGACATTATGCTTCAGTTCAGGTGTCAGCAGGCACATTGGCCCTTTTCACGAGATGCCCCCACCCATCTCCATGCAGTTTCGCTGTGTGGAGGCGCCCGTGTGAACGTCATGGGGGATGGGTGGGGGTGCGTGCATGCTCCTGTGCTACACCCACCTTCACCCATCACCCACACACGGAGCAATGGGTTCCACTGCCCGATGCTCTGTGGGTGGAGATGGATGTGCGCACATGGGGATGGGCACACACTCACCTCCACCCACTGTAGTGGCACACCTAGCCCCCCACCCACAGCAGTCCATTTACAAATGGCCAGTCACACGTAGATGAAAGTGTCCTTACAAGGCTGGGAGAAAACATCTGATTGCAAACCTTGGATTTACAAGGTCAATTGACAGAGCTGGATTTTGCAGCCCTGTCAATCAACCATATAAATCTACATAAAAGCAGAAGTTATGCAGAGCAGTACATTCACATGTACACAAAAATGTTCCAGATTTGCAACTGGATGTTTTCTCCTGGCCTTGTAAGGACACTTTCATGTACATGTGAATGTGCCCATTCTTATCTGATGCAGAGCGTGTGATGTGACCCAAAGACTGTAGTATCCATTTAGTGCTACATACTACCCACAATCAACAAGGATATGCCTACTGATGTCAATGAACTTTTTTCACAAGACTTTGGTAGATTCCTGTCCTGCCCCTACCTGGTCTCCAGTCCCTGCAAGCCTTGCTACACTCCAAGTTCTGTGTCTCCTCCCTCAAACAGATATTCTGGAACATGAGCTGGTGTGATTTTGGCTATGGCCTCCATTCATCCCAACCTCTCTTGTAATAAAAGAGAGAAAAAGAGCTTAGTCTGGGACTCATCTTTGACTCCTCCTTCTCCTTTGCACCTCAGATGCAGTCTGTCACTTCTCCCTGCACATTACTAAAATTATGCCCTTCCTTATGGTTCCCACCGCTAAGACTATAGTCCATACTTTAGTCATCTCTTGCCTTGACTACTACAGCCTCCATCTTACAGGATTTCCCTGCCTCACCTGTCTACCATTTCCGTTCAACACTCCGCTGCCAAGTTCATCTACCTCACCTGCTACTTTGATCATATTCAGCACCTCCTCAGCACAAACTCCCCGTATTTGCTTCAAGGATCTTCATGGCCTTGCTCCTTCCTATCTTTCTGCCCTCATTTCCCATCACATTCCCACCCAGGAACTTTGCTCTCCCTCTGTCATCAGACTGGAATGGAGACCACAACTGGAATGTTGTGTTTAATTTCCCCAACTGCGGGACCAGGCAGGGATTGGCGGGACTGTTCTTGAATGGTTCTGCTCTTTACTGGCCAGGAGAACCCAGCGTGTGGTGCTGGGGGAGTCTTCATCTTCCCCGCAGGGCCTCACGTGTGGAGAACCTCAGGGTTCCATCTTATCCCCACTCGTGTTCAATGTGTACATGCAGCAGGGAGAGGTTCTTAGGGTGCATGGAGTGAGATATCATCAATATGCTGATGACACCCAGCTACGTGTCTTATTTTCCTCCGACTCAGGCCCGGCAGTCTCGGTTTACCCAGCGTTTGTCCGCTGTGGGGGACTGGATGAGGGCGAGCCGCCTGAGGCTAAATCCTTACAAGACCGAGGTGATGGTTGTGGGGAGGGCCGAGGGAGGGGTGGCCCCCATCATTGATGGGGTCTGCCCTCCCCTGGTTTCTCAGGTCCAGAGTCTGGGGGTGCTCCTGGACCCACAGCTCCACCTGGATGCTCAGGTGGCAAAGGGAGCATTTTGCCAGTTACATCTGGTGTGTCGGCTTAGGCCGTATGTCTCAGACTCAGATCTGGCCACAGTCATCCATGCTTTTTTTACCTCGAGACTGGATTACAGCAACGCGCTCTACATGGGGCTACCCTTTGTGCTGGTTCGGAAGCTGCAGCTGGTGCAGAATGCAGCGCTCATCTCTTGACGGGGATGGGCCGACACGAGCATATTACACCAGTGCTTCGCTCTCTGCACTGGCTGCCGGTAGGTTTCCGGGCCCAATTCAAGCTGTTGGTGTTGACCTTTAAAGCCCTAAACGGTTTGGGCCCCGCCTATCTGCAGGACCGCCTCACACTCCGGGTCCCAGAACGACCCCTTAGGTCGGCTGGCAGCGCCCCCCTCGAGGTCCCCCAGGTTTCCACTATGAGGGCGTTCTCTGTGGCTGCGCCGTGGCTGTGGAACTCCCTCCCATTGGAGATCCGCTTGGCTGCCGGCCTCCCCTCTTTCCGCAACGTAAGACCTGGCTGTTCCGCCAGGCCTTTCCCGAGAGAGATGGGGTGGGTGGATTGGGTTTTATATTAGTTTTTAAAATTGTAGTTATTATTGTTTATTTTAATGTTTTAAAATGTTGTGAGCCGCCCCGAGATGCCTGAGGCAGGAGGGGGCAGCATATAAATTTTAAGATAAATAGATAGATAAATAAAACTCAGTCTCAGAAAGACTAAGTTAAATTGGAGATAACTCGGTGGGGTCAGGCTTTCATGGTATTTTGGAATTTCCTCAATTCTGAGTGCTTGATGTTGCAATATTATCATCATTTTTTGTATTCAATATGCATTTAAAATTTGAAAGGGAAAGATTAGGTATACGGTGAATCTGAAAACGGGAAACGTGTTGCATTTATAAAGCCAGTAAAATACTTACGTTAGTAGCATCACACAGAAAGGGAGCTCTAATTTTCTCCATATGTAGTGTGCATATACATTAGGAAATTGGGGGGGGGGGGGAGGATATCGATGCTGACATCACTTCAGCTGCAATAACTAACTACTACTAACTAGAGGCAGCCGTAGTATAGGTTTCAGCTTTCAGCAATTTTTACCATCTCTATTAATTGGTTCCATCCATTAATTTATGTTGCCCCATAAATTTTTATAAAGCTTCAGTAAGTGAGGTATGTGGAAAATTCAAATATTTCATATGCTTATCTCATATTTTTATTGCAGTACTAAACATTGTATGCCGTGATGGCTTACCTGTCCGTGAAGTACTTGATTTAAAAGTCTCAAGAAATGAAAGCATATAAATACCAAAGGCATTGTGGAATCCACTGACAAGCAAATTATGGGTGCCTGCAGCCATCACTACAACCCAGCCCCAGCCCCCATCTGGAGGGGGAAGGAAAAAAGAAACATCTCTCTTGATACGATCAGCAGTATCCGGTCTTGCCAACTTGCGTCTTGCAAAATGTAGCACAGTACGTGTTTTTCCCAATTTAAACATGACAAGAAATTGAAACCTGCATAAAAGACATTATCTTAGTTTCCGAAACAGAATTTTTTTCTACACTGTATATTTATCCATAAGTGAAAATTCCCTTTATTAAGGAGTGAGTGTAAGGAATCCATTAGGCAGGGCATGAAACTTTAGATCGACCTCCAGGAGACAAAAAAAATGGAGTCACCAGATTTTATCCTGATATTAAACCGTTCTTGCCTCACTACACCCCTGACCCAGTCGTCAGCCGAAGTTTTCTGGGTGCCAATGGCTCCCAGGCGCCTGCAATTTTAATGGCCTGTATCAGGGCTAAGCATTTGGCTTCAGGTATAGCTGAAATAGTACTACTCAGGTTTTGGAAACCTAAACAGCAGGCTGCAACTATATTTTGTTCGGGTGCATTACAAACAAGAGTAGGGTAGAGATTCTTGACAACAGCCTCTAGTAGCCCTGGACAATGGTATTTAAGCTGGAGCACAGATGTTTGCAAGTTGGATCCTCTCTTCCATTCACTAAGGTTCCTCAAGTCCTGCCTTGTTTACCTATCAACCAACCCCTTCCCCTGAAGAGTAAAGAAGTTAGAGCTGCTCCCTTGCTTTCTAAAAAAAAAGCTGAAGGAGAGGGATACAGTGAGGAATAGAACCAAGGATCCATAGTGTAGCTACCCCCAAAGCATTATAAGCTCTTAGCTGTGACTGAATTAAAAAGGGGAACCAGGAGTTGTTCATATATCTCAGGCGGCAGAGCACTGAAAAGGAAATTGGAAGGTCAAGTCCCTTTTGTATGTGTGTGATTTCTTTCATTTTAAAACTTGCTTTTTTAAAAATAAGAATCCATAAGGAAAGATACCCTATACATGCTAAGAGTATGAGGAATGCTTCAGTAGAAGTTTGGCACTTGATATACATCAAGGATTCCACACAAGAGAGAAAATTTACACATCTCTGGGAAACACTACAGCATGACCTCAGCCCTTGGCCGCCATGAGTCTTGGGAGATTTTATTTATTCAAAATAAAATAAATAAATAAATAGTACACACCAGAAAACCCACCACATAGGAAAGAAACCCTATAAATGCTTAACTATGGGTAATGCTTCAGTGTAAGCTTCATCTTACTACATATCAGAAAATCCAAACAGTTCCCATTTCCCCACCCCCCGACCCCCACCCCACCAGCTCAGCTGCAGTTGGGATATAGGGGGGCATGAATGGTTGAGTTTGTTTGAGAGACTGTACAAAAGTTTGGAAAACAATAGAGTAGACCTAAAATTTTGCTATTGGAGCCACACAGAATCAACAGAATTGTTAGCTAAATTCCATTTTCAAGGCTACCTGTGCAAACTCGTTGTCTTCCAATTATGTAACCAGTAACAGTTGGGAAGTCACTAAAAAGCAATATGGCTTCACAGTGTAAATGAAGATGCCATGTGACATAAAGAATCTATAACAATGCTGATTTCTGGGCTAGCAGTTATGGGAGGGAAACCTGTTTTAATTTGTTAATGGAGAAACGTTAATATATAAAAATAACGGACACAATAAATATCGAACCCCTGGTAGTCTAGAGAGAGTTTGGTTGCCATGCAGTCCCAAGTGTAAGAAATGGAGACAAAGTAGTTCAGATGCTATCCATTATCATCTGTAATGGAAGGTCCTACTACTTTTAAGTGTAGGAACTCCTCTCAGTTGAAAACCTTTTGCCTCCGTACTACGAGGTTTAGATTCTCTTCTTAAATACAAATGAAAGCAAGCTGAGAATTGGGGCATTTTTAGACAAGTGCTTCCCCACCCATCATCCAACCACAGTGTTTAAAACATATTTTTTTTCTTGATTTAGATAACCACCATTTTTAAATCTTTATTTCCTTTGTATTTGATACATAATCTGTGGCTTAAATATATTCTAAGGGTGCAGCCACACAAGACATTATCCCACTTTGGGAAATGTTAACACACAATGCAGTGGCTTGTATGCCCTGCAACTGCCAGATGTTCATCCTGCCCTAGGGCAGGGTAGGCAGCCAGCTATGTCCTCTGTAAAAGGCCAGGAACACAGCGTGTAGTAATACTGCCCAAAATGAGATGATGCTGTCCCAAGTGGGTTAAAGGGCCCGCCTCCCATGTGGAGTCCTGCCTCAAGGCGGGGTCTGTGGATCAGGTTCGGAAAAGCATCCTCTTCCCCGCCACATATGTTGATCATGGGGGAGGGGGGGGCATAGGAAGAGTGCATGCCATCTTCCCTGCCACCTATCAGCTTCCTGGGGTAGGAAGAGCACACCCCTCTTCCCCTCCACCTAACAGCTGATCACAGGGGAGAGGGGCCTGGAAAGACCATGTACCCTCTTCCCAGTCCCCCTCTCCCCTGAAATCAGCTGTTAGGCAGGTGGATATGGGGAGGAGGCAAGGAGCACATGTGCCCCTCCCACCCAACAGCTGATCGGAGGAGGGGACCAGAGGAGTGCGCGTGCTCTTCCCAGGCCCACATCCTCCAACCAGCTGTTGGACAGGTGGGAATGGCAGGCACACTCCTCCTAGTTTCTCCTCCCCCCACAATCAGCTGTTTGGCAGAGGGAGGTGCACATGTTCCTCCACTCCACCCTCCCAACAGCAGGCTCTATCCTGCAGCACAACAGGAGTCTGGACATCCAGCCCCAAGTGGCCAGCTCCTCAGCCTGCCCTGGGACATAGAAGGCTGGTTATAGCTGCAGGGAAGCAGACTGTGTGGCAAGCTCTCCCTGCTGGCCTGAAGTCTGGCAGCTACAGTTGCCCACAGGGGATTGGGCCTGCCCCAGCTCTTGTGGCTACACCCTAACTGTTTTGCTATCTTTTTTTTTTTTTTTAAAGAATTTTATTAAAATTTAAATCAAAATTACAAAGCATACCAGACAAATTTTCAATAAAGACCAAGATTATAGCTGGCAGCATCAGACCTGGTGCTGGCCCAACAGTAGAACTTGTTCACAAAACCAAAAACTACAACACCAACAAATAACTGACATACATATAAAATAAAAACCATATTTGAAATGTGTTCATATTCTAAACAATTTGGTGTACATCCGGGTGTTATGATCAAATTGATTGTAGGTTAAGGGAAAGCTCTGTATTTTCCATATCTATATGGTCCATAATTAAGTTCCAGGTCCATGTCTCAGAACTTTTCCAGTGTATCATGCAGTCCAGCCGAAATTGTGTCCATCGTCAAGACATACCAGTCTTTTAATCCAGTCTCGGACTGTTGGTCCCCCTGGTGTTTTCCATTTTTGCAAAACCGAGTGGATGGCTGCTAGTATCATTATTTTTCCAGCTGGGACATTTGACTGCTTTTCCAGCTCCTTGGGCCACAGCCCCAACAAAGCTAACTGCGGCGTAAAAGTTATCTCCAATTTAGTGTGAAGCTCTATCTTCTCCCATATTTTGTGCCAGAAAGTGTTTATTATTGGGCAGACCTACCAATGGCGAAGGTAGGTGCCTACCTGACCACAATCCCGCCAACACAGATTACTATAGCTCCTGTTCGCCTGGTGGATCTACTGCGGTGTTAAATAAAATCTGAGGGTTAATTTTATTTGTGGCTCTCGGACCATCAGGGAGCCCGCACATTTTTGCATGAGAGTCCAGATTTGTGTCATACATTTGTCTGTAATTATAAGACCTAGCTTGTCACTTTATTTTGATACGTACCCAGCATCTGAGGGATGAAATAAGTTTCTAATGATTTGATAAAGACAGGATACAATTTTCTTATGTGGGGTGAAGTTAAACATCTCCAATTCAATTGGGTGGGGTTCCCTCACAAAATGTGATCTATTTTGCGGATGCAATAAGTAGCTATATATTTTGGTATATAACCATCCATCAATTTTCTCTTCACACCTAGATTGTAATGTGTCTGCAGTTAGTATGTCCTCATTCACATAGAAATGTCTGACTTGCCAAAGGCCTTTTTTTCCCCATCTAGCCAACATTGCTTTCTCCCTCCCATTTAGTGAGAGCGAGTCACAGAGTATTGGTTTAAGCAGGGATTTCCCTTGAGAAATATCTGATTTGAGTTGGCACATTCTCCAAATTCTAACCGCGTTGTCAATAAATGGGTGCGGGGTCTTATCTATTGTTTGTATTTTATGGGAGGGTTCCTCTATAAGGAAAGAACTGAACTTATCAATCTGTGCAATTTGCTTTTCTAAGTCCACCCCACATAGGCTCTTTCCTATCCTCGTACCACATTTTTATTCCCCTCCGTACCGATGCCCAGTAATAAAATTTGAAATTTGGCAAATTGAGGCCGCCTTTTTCTGCTGAGGTCAACATAATAGATCGTTTGATCCTAGGTTTATTTTTTTTTCCAAATGATGCTATTAATAATTTTATTCAATTTGTTAAAGAAATCTATTGGAATGTGGATGGGAAGTGCAATTATAGTGTATAACAGTTTTGGTAATAATATCATTCTAATCAAAGGAACAATTTACTGTCGCCTAGGAGTCTTAGTTTACTAGCTTCTTCCAACAAAGGTAAGTAGTTGCATTTGTATAGGTTTGTCGTATCTTTAGACAGATTGATTCCTAAGTATTTTAAAGACGAGTTGTTTATTTGAAATGGGGTGATTTCTGCTAGCTCTGTTTTAGGAATGCTCTGTTCATTGAGTAAACACATTTGCGATTTAGATATGTTGACCTTGTAACCTGAGAGTTTACCAAACCGTTCCAATAAAGTTAGAATAGCTGGGATTGACTGCTGCAAATTAGTCAGGAACAGCATTGCATCATGTGCGTATAAAGAGATTTTGACCTGTTGATTTCTAAATTGGACTCCTGAAATCAGGAAGTTTTGTTGTATGGCTAGTGCCAATGGTTCCAGCCCAATGTCAAATAATAGAGGCGACAGAGGGCACCCCTGTCGTGTGCCCCTCTGGAGGGCAAATTTGTCAGTAAGTTCTCCATTCACAATTAATTTGGAAGTAGGGTACTTGTGTAGAATTTTTACCCATTCTAGAAAATTTCCTCTAAAGCCCATATGTTCCATTCTTTTAGTTAAAAATAAATATTCCAGATGGTCAAAAACTTTCTCCGCATCCAGAGATATTATTGCTACAGATGTTTTGTCTTGTTTTATTTTGTACATCACATTGGTGACTTTCCTAATATTGTCAATGCCCATCCTACCCCCTATGAACCCCATTTGATCTGGTGAAATTAACTTTTTAATACAGAGTTGTAGCCTATTGGCCAATACTTTAGTGAAGATCCTTAGGTCCGCGTTGAGCAAGCATGTAAGACAGTATCCCGCACATTCTTCTTCATTTTCCCCACTTTTAGGGCATAGTGCAATATCGGCTTCATAAAATGAGGGTACAAGACTTCCCTGTGTGATGAAAGACCGAAACACTGTCTCTAAGACTGGGGCTATTTCATTACTATAAACTTTGTAGAATTCCGGGGTATATCCGTCTGGCCCTGGGGCCTTATTTAGGGGCAGGTCCTTTACTGTTACCTTTATTTCCTCCTGTGTTATAGGAGCATTTAAATAAGATCTTTGAGCATCATCCAAATGAGGGATATTTAAACTCTCCAGACACTCTTGTATTACATTTTCTGGGGTGGCTGGTGGGTTTTGATGTTGGAGGGGCATTGGGGCAGTAAGGCCGGTGGGTCTAGGGGCAGAGCCTAGCCTAGGGGTGGAGCCAGGGCTACGGTAGGCAGAGCCAGGGCATAACCCAGCCAGAAGGAAGGAGTTCCCAGGGTTAACATTGGATGAACATTACATTACTTAATCCAGCAATTTCAGTTAGGCAGGTTATATTCACCTCCTCTGCCAGGTTTAAAAGCAGGCAGATCACCAGACTAA
>QEPC01013103.1:1505279-1520917 GCA_003113815.1 Sphenodon punctatus | reverse complement strand
CTGTACAATCATAATTAGAGAAAGATCCCTATCCCGAGGGGTTTGCAATCTAGGAAAGACAAGGGAGGGAGGCAAGGGAGAGGGAAACGTAGGGGGAGACAAGGATGCACTCATGAAGTTGAGATGCTGCAGGTGCATGTGGCCTGTCTCTTATACACATCTAGATGTGTATAAGAGACAGCAGTTCCCCCAATAGAGAGAATTACTCTCATTACAGTTATGAATGTATATAGTTTATTAGTAGATAGAATGGGTCAGGTTTTCAAGAAGGGTAAACAGGAAAGAATAAAGAGATGCTTGAAAAAAATTATGAAAATGATATGGCAGAAGTGCTTAGGGTGATGACCCTTAATGTAAAGGGACTAAACGAACCTATAAAACGCAAAAGGACTATAAAACTGATCAGGGACGAAGGGGCAGACCTGTGTTTCTTACAAGAAACTCACTTTAGGGAAAAAGATAGCCTAAGATTCAAAGACAAATACTTCAGTAAAATATATACCACATGTGATCAGCAGACAAAAAAAGCTGGGGTTTTAATTGGAATAAAAGCAAACAGGGCGTTCACGCTGGAGAACATCTATAAGGATGAAAAGGGAAGATGGCTTATCATAGTAGGAGAACTAGAAGGAAAAACTACAATGTTAGTCAACATATATGCCCCTGATAAAGACACGTATGAATTTGTCAGGAGCACACTACCCTTAATTGAAAAATACAGGAAGGGGATATTAATCATACAGGGAGACTTTAATGCTAGCTGGGCAGAAAGACCACTCCAAAAATAAACCCCCCAGGAAATGGCAACTAAACCTTGAGAGCCTACTAAAAGCCTACGACCTAGTAGATATGTGGAGGTATACACATCAAACAGAGAGAGATTACACATTTTACTTGTCAGTACATAACATGTACACTAGAATAGATTATTCCTTTATGTGCATGTCAGAGTTGCATAAATGCAGAACATGCAACATTAAGGCCAATATAATATCAGATCAAGACTCAGTCATTACAGAAATACAATTGATAGATGGGCCTACTGAGAAATGAAACAGCAACTGGCAGCTGTCCAGGGGCTAGCTAAAGAACCTGGTTTTTTTAGAGCAAACCCAAGAGGATCTCAAGGAATACTTTGAGCTTAATGTCTGTAGTGTAGACTCAATGGCCATGGTATGGGAGGCAGCAAAAGCAGTGATGTGAGGGAAAATGATAGCGTTAAAAGCCAAACTATGCAAGCAGAATAGGGACTACTTAAAGGAGTTATACAGGGAACTAAAGGCAGTGGAAGCAATGAACAAAACCAACCCGTCAGAACAAAAAGCAAGGAAAATTACAGCAATTAAAGAACAAATCAATCAGAAAGAAATAGAAAAAACCACAGCACAGCTCAAACGTATTAAAGGATTTTATTTCACATATAGCAATAAAACAGGAAGGACATTAGCACGATTAGTTAAAAAACAAAATAAAAAGTCCCGTATAATATCCCTCCAGTTGGCAGATGGGACTAGAACAGTAAAGGATGAGGAAATCCAGCAGGAGTTCTTCAAATATTATCAATCTTCATATGCATCCTTTAATCCAGATCCTAAAAAGATAACAGAATTTTTGAATAGATATAAGCTGCCCAAACTAAATGCAGATCAAGTTAAGTTTCTAAATAATCCACTACAAAATAAGGAAATAGAAGGAATAATTAAAAATCTAGAGAATAATAAGGCAGCGGGTCCCGATGGACTGCCAGCAGAATTTTATAAAAAAACAGTAAAAATAGTGAGCCCCCATTTAACAAACACATATAATGAGATTCTAAAGACAGGACGACTCCCTAGTTCATTCTACGAGGCAAACATTACCTTAATCCCAAAACCAGATAGACCCAGGGATAAATGTGAAAATTACAGACCTATATCGCTCCTGAATGTAGACTTCAAAATATTTTCTAAGGCCCTGACAAACAGATTAGCAGCAATTATAAGATAATTGATCCATCCAGACCAAGTAGGTTTTATTCCCACAAGGCAGGGACCTGACAATATCTGTAGAGTAATCAACATAATGTATCGCCTTCGTAAAACACAAGAACAAGCAGCGGTTATCATGCTAGATGCGGAGAAGGCCTTTGACAGGACAGAAATTAAATGTTTAGAGCAAATAATGAATGGTATGGGTTTTAGAGGGGCCTTCACTAAATGGGTTAAGGCAATATATAAAGAACCGAAATCAAAACTAATAGTAAATAACGGACTCTCTGAGCCATTTAATTTGGCTAGAGGAACAAGACAGGGATGCCCCCTTTCACCTCTCTTATTTGACTTAACTCTCCAAGTCCTAGGAATAGCAATAAGGCAAGAGGCTGAAATAAAGGGGATACAAATCAATGCTAGGGAACATAAATTAGCAATGTTCACAGACAATACAGTGCTATTTATAGGGGACCCAATGACTTCCACTCCGCCTTTATTGAAACTAATACAAGAATTTGGAGACATCTCGGGGTATAAAATAAATGAACCAAAATCCTACGTAATAATTTATGGGCAAAATGAATAACAAAGACAAGATATTAAAGCAATACTCCCGCATCCGGAGGAGGAAAAGGTAGTAAAATATCTTGGGGTAAGGATACCCAAACAGATAAACCATATATACAAGGAAAATTTCCTAACCCTCCCACAACAACTAAGTAGAGAGGCAATAGAGTGGAAAGATCTACCATGCTCATGGCTGGGACGGGTGAACTTGTTTAAAATGATATTACTCCCAAAGATTATCTACAAAATGCTAGCGCTACCCATCCAGCTCCCAGAAAATTTCTTCAAAGAATGTGATAAGCTAATGAGAGAAATAATATGGAAAGGGAGTAAGCCGAGAGTCAACAAACAAACACTAATGAGGATAAAGGAAAAGGGGGGCATAAACCTCCCGGACATGCGCCTGTATCATAAGGCAGCAACACTAGGAGCTTTAAATAGCTGGTACCACCAGCCAGAGGAAGCAACATGGGCTGCAATGGAACAGCAGGCCTTGTCACAGCATAATCTAAAGAACATAATAGCAGATGAAGGTACTCCCAATAAAAAGGTATGGCAGGAGCACCCATTCGCGTGGGCCACATGGTCAGCCTGGCAGAGTATAATCAGAAAGATTAAAGTTAGCCCAAATCAATTCCCATACTCACCTATTGATCTCCTAAGCCTGAAAAAATATCGACAGGCCCAATATCTAAGGGAAAAATTGAAAGAGAAAGGATTAGTGAAAATCAGCCACATAATAAAGGATAAGGGAATATATAGTAGAGAAGAGTTAGAGAAGAAAATTGAAGCAAGAATAAACCCATATGAATATATACAACTCAAACACGCACTAGTCAACACAAAAAAACAAAAGGAAAACTGCATAAGAGACTCCACCACAATAGAGAAAGTACTATTTGAACACACGAACATAAAAGGGAGACTAGCAAGAATATATAGAACATTAAAAGACATATGGTACTCCAAGAATCCCACATACATCCAAGAATGGAGGGAGGAATTAAATATTGAAATTACAGAGAAGGAGGAAGCGGAGATTATTGACTATATGCATAACAGTGCATCCTCATTAGAAATCAAAGAATGCTAAATTAAACTAATAAATAGATTTTATACTACACCAATGCAATTTAGACATGCAGAGGGAGGGGGGAGAGGATTATGTTGGAGAGGCTGTGGGGAACAAGGAACACAGAGACATTGTTGGTGGGACTGCGATCGAGTACAACCTCTATGGAGAAGTGTATGGAAAAAAACGGAGGCCATGACAAAACTCACCGTGCCATATAGACCAGAAGTGGCTCTGCTGGGCCTATTTCCTGCTGTGGAGGCCCTGCTGAAACACCAAGACTCTTGCTCAGTCTTCATCAAAGCTGTGAAGAAGGTCATTGCGTTGCACTGGAAAGATCCCAGGGAATTGACTGAAGGAGAATGGATGAACAGACTATGGTACCACCTTACAATAGAAAAGATATCGGCGAATCTACTGGACAAAAAAGAGGCATATGCAGCAAAATGATTTCCGTGTATATGTGTCATGACAAAGGACAATCTGCCAGAGGACCAAAGAGCATGTCTATTTGATCATTATATATGAGAAAGAACAAAAAATACAGCATAAGAATACTTACCTGAACCCAATAGTTAATACAGTTAAAGTTTATGGTTATGAGTTTATATTTGTATGATTACACTAACGTGTATCAATGTATGTAAAGTTATTTAAATAAAAGAAAATTGTTTAAAAAAAACAAACCCAGCCATACTACTGGCCCAGACAACCTCCTTCGGCAAAAATTTCCATAATTTAATTGTGCGTTGAGTAAAAAAAAAGACTTTATTTGTTTTAAATCTGCCACCAGTTAGTTTCATGGAGTGTCACATTCATTAACGTGTCACATGTACAAGTATCAAAGGACTACATTCATTATATTGATAGGATACTAAAGTCTTTGTTCTCATGTATAAATACCCACAAAGATATAGATTTTATTTAATGTAAATGTTGAGCACTTCAAGTGGTGAGTGTCCTCACTGCTTTCAATGATGCCTGTAATCTCAAATAATTTTAACGCTGAGGCCAGACTCTTCACACCTGCAGGGAACCAACTTCCCTCCAAATTCTTCTCCCAAAGACTGTTTTAAAATGCATGCACACACAAGCTTTGGACAAAAACTCTGTAGATGCCTTCAGATGCATGCAGATACTGGGGAACCCCTGGTGCTCATACCCATCTCTACGGAGACTGCGCGTCTATACTTGCTCCAGAGCCACTTACTGCTGCTCCCTGGTAAAGGTTCTGGGGTTGTTATTTTTCCCTCTGGTAGCAGATGGCCTTATAAAAATCAATTTAGGAGGCTGCGCATGTGCAAGGAGTGAGCGGCTGCAATCCCCAGAGGCTCCCGAACCATGCCACATTCTTCCCCTGCCAGTGCCCGGTAAGCGCGACAAACCTGCCCCAAACCGCCATGAACAAACAGGGGAATCCCCCCCCCCAAAACCTGCAGATAAAGGGACACTGAGGAGCTTTTGCAAGGCCAGGCAGCCCACTGACAGCGGGAGCCTGAGCCAAAATGAAAGTGTCAAAATGGCGGCCGCGATGGAGCAGCGGACCCTAGAAGAGCCTTCCCTTGAGGGAGGAGGGGAACTGCAAGCAGTAAAACAACTATTACATGAACTCAGGGCTGAAATCAAAACAGATTTACAAAAGGCCAACCAACATAGAGAAAAACTGTTCAGCAAAGTAAGCAAGGTGCAGCAAGTAACAGAAGAAACAAATATAACAATAGAAAACGTGCAGAGGACCAGGCCACGATTCAGGAGCAGTCCCTGGCCCAAACACAAAAAGAGGTGAAGCACTTAAGGGAGAAAATGAAGGCTTTAGAGAACAGAATGAGAAGAGCTAACCTTAGGGTAGTGGGGGTGCCCGAAGGGAGCGAGACAGATGGAGCTGTCTCTTATACACATCTAGATGTGTATAAGAGACAGTATGCAAGAACCTTACCCTGAAATGGAAAGGGCACACTGAGCTCCGCGCCCCAAACCCAAAGATAATGAACCACCACATACCATCATAGTGAAATTCCTCAGTTATAAGGACAAGGAGCCATCCAGGGGTCAACAGCAACTCACATTCAGAGGCATGACCATACGAATATACCCAGACTATGTGTATGAAACCACGCAGAAACGCAAGCAATGGGCAAAGTTATATCCTAAACTGACACAACTGGGACTAAAACCCCAAGTGTGCTTCCCAGCTCGGATGACTATCTGGATAGACAACAAAAGACATTTTTTCGAAGAACCAGAGGAACTCGAAGACTTTTTACATAAACGTGAAGGTTAAAATGGAGGGAGGGGGGGAAATACGAGGGCTAAATTGTAATGTATATTATGATTGTAGATTAACTGGTTTAAAAGGGGAAAGCAATGCCCACAACTCAGGGGAAAAGGAGGGTAAGAAAAGGAACACACCCATTGTAAGGGAGACAGCGGGAGGGAGGCAGGAGACAGCTATAGTCAGCTGGTTGTGACTGGGGGAAATAACAGCCTTCTAGGTGCTCAGTGAAGAAGATGGAGGAGGAGGGGGGAGTAAGGGTAGAGAGGGGAAAAGGGGCAACAGCCATTAGAGGGGTAACGGGACAGCAGGAGGTTATTAAAATAAGAAATCCACACATTAGCCTAGATCTGATACCCAATGATGAGACAAACACACAATGGAATTAACACTTAAAATTATTACATTATATGTAAAAGGCCTAAACCACCCAGTTAAAAGAAGAGAGTGAAAACCTTCTGAGAGAACAAAAAATTGACATATTTTTTACAAGAAACCCATCTTATAAAGAAAGATTTACATAGATTTGCCACCCAAAATACAGGCACAATTGTCACGTTGTGTGCACCAAAGAAAAAGGCAGGAGTGTTAATAGGATTTAGACATGAAATAGAGCTCAAAATAAAGGAAGTGATTAGTGATGAGCAAGGAAGGTTCCTATTGCTTAATATTGAGATTAAAGGGGAAAGAATTGAGCTAGCAAATATCTATGCACCCAATGACAACACAAACCAATTCCTGCAGACTACCTTTAAAAAGTTAGAAGACGAGGCTGAGGGAATTCAAATAATCCAAGGAGACTTTAACACCTACTTTACAGAAAAAGATACATTAATTATTATTTTTTTTAAAAAAGCAAAAACCGGTAGCAGAAGTATTAGCGAGAATGTGCTTGGTGGAGGACATTGAATAGCCAGCAAAGAGAATACTCATTTTTTTCACCAGTTCATGGGTCCTTGTCACGTATTGATCATAGCTGGGTTGAAAAAACAGAACTAGGAACACTTAAAGCAGAGTGCAATACTTCCCATGGTGGTATCAGACCACTATGCGATAGTCTCAACATGGGAGTGGGGGGAAATGCAAAAAATTCAACAAAAAAATGGAGTCTAGACACTGCCTTGTTAGCAAATCCAAAAGCCTCAGAACAGATCCAAGAGGAAATAAAGAGTTACTATGAGCTAAACGAAGGGTCAGTGGACTCGGAATACACTTTGTGGGAGACTGCAAAAGCGGTCATACAAGGGAAGATTATTGCTATAAAGGCCAATTTAAACAAACAAAGAAAACAAAGGGAGAGAGAGTTATACCAGGAGCTATTAAAATTAGAAAGGGGAAAAAACACTGTACCCAGGCACTTAAATAAAAGATAATACAGGTGAAAGGAGAAATAAATACTTTGGAACAGCAAAAAATGATTCAACATCTTAAAAAGATAAAATGCTTTCATTTTGATCATGGGAACAAAGCAGGGAAAACATTAGCTAGATTAGTACAAATCAAGAAAAACAAAAGCACTATAAAGAGCATTATTATACAAGAAGGGAAGAATAGTTCAGATCCACAGCAGATTTAGGAGGCCTTCGTGCAGGTCTATGAGCACTAGTTATACCAGGCAGAGGGACCTGACCCTGAAAAAATTAAAAAAAAATAGATAAAGTTAAGATACCGCAATTTAATAACGCCCAACTACAATATTTAAATACCCCGTTCATGGTGGAAGAGATCACCAACATAATAAAGGGTCTAGCAAGAAATAAAGCACCAGGCCCAGACGGATTCCCGGCAGAATTCTACAACAAATATAGAGACCTAATAGCCCCGCATTTAACAAAATTACATAACTTAATAACAGAACACAAAGAGCTACCTAAGTCCTTTTATGAATCCCAGGTAACCTTGATATCTAAACCAAATAAAGACCCCAATCTCTGTGAAAGCTATCGCGCTATATCACTATTGAACCTAGACTTTAAAATATTCACTAAGACACTAGCTAAGAGACTTGCAGCCATAATTGACACGGTGATACACCAAGACCAAGTAGGGTTTATTCCCAATAGACTCAGACCAGACAACATTGGAAAAACCGTTAGCATTATGCATCACCTAAACAAGACCAAACAACCAGCAATTTTGATATCGGTCAATGCAAGAAAGCATTTGATCGTCTGGAGATAAAATGTTTATATCAAATCTTGGGTAGAATGGGAATGAAGGGGAATTTTATAACATGGGTCAAAGCTATTTATTTGCAACCCAGTGCCAAGTTATTGATTAACGAAAACCCTACTAGGCAAATCACCTTAACTAGAGGTACAAGACAGGGTTGCCCCCTGTCCCTGCTGCTTTTTAACCTAACTCTAGAACCATTAACCTGAGCAATTAGACAGTGTGCTCAGATTAAGGGGGTGCAGGTAGGCGAACAAGAGGCCAAGGTAGCACTTTTCGCAGATGACATGTTGCTATATATAACAAACCCACTGCAATCCTTACCCCTGTTACTGGAGCTAATACAAAAATTTAGTCAAATCTCAGGATACAAAATAAACATACAGAAATCATTAGCCATGATTTTTGCCCCTAATTAAAAGATTTAACACCAAATTAAACAGGCCCAGCCATTCTCAGAAGCACAAGACAAATTAAAATACTTGGGAATTCAATTAACCAGAGACCATGAGCAATACAAGGAGAATTATTTGGAAGCCCTAAGCCAAATCCAAAAAGATATAACTGGCTGGGCCAAACTGACCAGTTCCTGGCTGGGGAGACTCAACTTATACAAGATGAAATTACTACCAAAAATTTTGTATAAAATCCTAGCCTTGCCACCGAAATCATCACGACAAAATAATGTTGTTGTTTATATGGAAAAAGAAATCGTGAATTAAAAAGGAATTACTGCAAAGACCGATGGAAAGGGGAGGAGTCAATATGCCAAATATTAACCTTTATTATAAAGCAGCCTCCCTCAGGGCCATAAAAGAATGGTGCACACCACATGAGGGGTCACACTGGGTAAACCTAGAAAAGGAACGATTAAAAGTGAATAGATTTGAATACCTAATACTTGACACTGAGACGGGAGAAACACCACTATGGGACACACATCCATTCGCGGGGACAGCCTTGACTACATGGAAAACTGTGAGAAAGAAAGCAAAAATACACAGAGCAGGCTCACCCATAACCCCAATAGAGAGTAGGAAAATGACTAGAGAGGGAATAGCAACACAACTTAGGAAAAAACTAAAGGATAAAAGAATAATTAGAGTAGCACAATTATTTAGAGGGGATTAATGTATGTCACAGGCAGACATACAAGGGCTCATACAACAACCAATAGACAGTACTACCAGTACAGTACTACCAGCTATGAGGTGAGCTGAACCAGGCTATATTGGTTCCACAATTTATCAGACCTCAAAAGGCCATAGAAGGGACTTCGTTCAATAAAGGATCTGGCAAAGGCAACGTAGCTAGAGTATATAAAGCACTCCAGACTGAGTGGTATGCCGAAACACCTGCGTACCTACAAAAATGGGAGAGGTTGTTGGGTACAAAGTGGGACGAGAAACACAAGTCCTGGATAATACATCATATGACTAAATGTTCATGGTCCCTGGAAATAAAGGAACCAATCATAAAGACTATTATGTTTTACTATATGGACCCAAACAGATTAAGTAAAGTCAGAGGTGCGGATCTAACCTTTGCCTCAAAGGTTGTGGACAGAAGGCAACATACCTACATGTATGGTGGGAATGTCCCAAGATGAAAGACTTTTGGTCAATGATCTGGACTAATTTGCAGAAAATCACAAGAATAACTATACCACACTGTCAGGAAACTGCGTTACTTGGATTATACCCACAGACAGAGCTGATACGCCACAAGATACCCATATGTAAAACCGTGATGGCAGCAGCTATTAAGAGCATTCTTCAGTTCTGGATAGAGACAAAGACTCCATCAGCAAACACCTGGATGAACAACCTCTGGTACTTTTTTTCAATGGAAAAAGCTTCAGCCACCTTAAATGACAAAACTAAAGATTTTAATGCTAAATGGTTCTAGAGTATTGAATTTGTGCAACCGCCAGAAACTGAGAAAGACCAACGCTCTTATCTGTTTGACTATATGTTCTGAAATGGGTGGAAGGGGGGAGGGGAAGAAAGAAAAGTAAAATGTGGATAATGAGACCAATCAAAAGAAGTGAACCCGGAGATGGCTGAGTGGGTGGGTGGAGCTGTAGAGGGAGGGGGGAGGGAGGGGAGGAAAATGGATACAAAGGTTCAGAAACCAGAAAAAGGAAAATGAAATGATGTAACTTGTTAATGGAAGTTATGTAAAGATACAGTCAATGTACTGCAGAACAAATGAGCAATAAAGTAAAAAATGGGAAAAAATAAAAGTCTATTTAATAACAAGGAAGACAGGAGGCTAGTAAGATACTCATGCATGCCTACTTGGTCCTCCCAATTCCAGCTGTCTTCTCAGTTGCAGATTTCCAACCCCACTCACACTTCCTGAGTGCGGGAGCTAGCTCACTATCACCAGCTAGATGCAGCCAGGAGCATCCCAAAAGGTCCCTCTGCGTGTGGAGTTAAGGGTTTACCAGTATTGTAAATGCTTCCATAGGCATTTCACCATCTCCTAATCATCACACTGGCTCTGATATTTAACTAAAGCTGTACAAAGCATAACAAAAATTCACATGAAAAATATGCAAAATTCAATATTTATTTAAAACACAGAATATTTTAAATATAAGTAGCACTATTTGGTACATTTTTTTCCAAGAACTGTACTCCCTTTGTATTGCAGTAGGTTAAATCTTTCTACAACATAGGGTTTAATTGCATTAATATTAATAAAGTCCAAGAATTAAGCTAAAATTTTAAATTCTCTATTTCCTAACACATGCAGACAACTATAGCTATACTCTTATGTGACTGTTACAGTTTAGGGACACTGATTAGGTTTTGGACAAAAAGTAGAAACTGTCCACACACAGCCATATTTGAACTTTTTGGGAGGCATACTTTTTGACTGGGTTAAATAACTGGATACATGGGGGTGCTAAATCATGTCCTGAATAAACAAGGGGGATGTAAAGCATGTCTAGAATAAATGAGAATCCTGATGTGCAAAGTTAAAATGTAACTGACAATGAGGTATTATTTATTATTAAGCATTTATATAGTACAAGCAGCGTACCTGGTGCTTTATAATTATTGTTAGAGACAGGTACCTGCCAAGTGGACTTACAAGCTAAGGTCCTTTTCACATGGGCAGCACCCACGTATGAACACCCAGAAATCTGGGTGTTCATACGTGGGTGAGTCTCATTTGAACCACGGCTGGGGTGGTGCGGTGTGCTCCTGCTTACACATCCATCTACACCTATCTCTTACGCATGGAGGCACTGGACAAAACGGAGGTGCCTCCATGTGAGTGATGGGTGGTGGTGGTGCGAGGTCAGTGTGCGCCTGTCAGAACTTCCCACCCAGCGCACACAGACTACGGCACACACCAACACACACACACACACACCAACTGCACCGCGGCCCATGTGAAAAGTACCTAAGATGGACAACCTAGAGCGAGACAGACACATACTCATTCCCATTTTATTACAGATGGGGAACTGAGTCTGAGAGGTTGTGATTTACCCAAGGCCACCCAGTGAGTTCATGGCTAGGACAGGATTCAACCCCTGGCTTCCCAGGTCCAAGTCCAGCACCTTATCCACTACAGGTATGTGACACTTTTTCTGACATCTAGATTTGAGATAATTAAGACTGAATAATTCAATTAAGATCAAATTATTTTTCTGATAGTTATTGCTATCTTAATTGCCAGAACAAGAAGGACACTATGCTATATGTAGGTAAATATATGCACATGTTTACATGCTTTTATCATGCTTACATAATTTAATTAACTCAACAAAAGCCATATCTGTTTTCCTAATCTAAAGAGATATTCAGAAACAGAAAATAATACTTGGCTTCCATGCCTGAGAATCCCAAACCACTTTGAAAACAGACTTTGCAATAACAATAATAATAAAATTTTATTTGGCATCAGCTTTTGCTATAGCCATCCCTTTTGCAATAACAAGTCCCTCTGTTGCATATTTTGTATGTGTTCTGTCTTGCAGTTTCCAGAGCCTCAGCAATACAGCTCTTATCGGCTGCACTCTGGAACCATTATTTTCACATAGCTGGGAGCAAAGCATACTCCATAAATGTCCTTGCTCTCAACACACACCTCCATCTTCTGTCCAGTCACTGTATAGGTTGCCTTCCACACTTCACACTCAAAGAGAGCATCTTGACTTTTGTTTTCTCTCTTTGTTGGGGCTTAAGTCATCCATTTCTTAACAGATAGATTGTTTCCCCCTGTATATCAGTTGTAGGTTAGCCTCCTCTCTCTCCAAAATCCCAGGTTCCTGTCTGAAGCATGCCAAGCAGATTTGCTAGGTGATAGAATTGTCTCTCGGGTTCTTTTCTCAACTCTGTTATTAATTTATTAATTCTAATAGCAAGTGAAGTAGGCCACAATCGTCAAATCACTTACTCCAGAGTAATTCCATTGAACAGACCACCTCCTCCTCTATGTTCCATCACAATCCCCAAGGTCAGCCAGGGGTCCTCTCTTGCAGCAAGGATGCAGAGAGTGGCTCAATGGCTGCTCTGGAACTCTTTTCCCCTGGATGTTCATCAAAGCCCAAGCCTGAGCATTTTCTGTAAGTAATGCAGGACCTATTTATTTGGCCAGGTGTTTAGCAGGTGGGGATAGGGTCTGAAGAGTTGTTTTTAAGAGACTTTTATAAAGTATATATTTTTATGGGATTTGTTACCCATCATGAGCTTTCAGGGAAGGGCAGGCTACCAATCTCATTAAATAACTATGGGTGTTAACACACGAGATGATAGCCCGCTGGAGCCTGTGTTCTGTCTGCAGAGCCCCCACGCAGCTGCCACACACCTGTTTAACATGTCCAGCCTAACAAACAGTGGCAGAAAAGTGATGGAAAGTCCCAAAACTTGACAAAAGTGGCTCACCCCTCACTGTGTCGTTCTTCTGTGTTCTTTTTCCTTTTTGCTGTTTGGAGTGCCTTTCTGGAGCACTCCAAAAGCGAAAGTAAAAAATTCAAAGTGCCAGTGAGAGCGGAGAGCACACTTGCTCCTCGAACAGCCCTAGGTACTGTGCCTGGGACTCTGTGGTCCTGGCGTATCTGTATGCAGACAGAGGCTGCGTGCACCTCAATAGACGGGAGGTGACCATGTGGGACGCATGTTAGTCCGCATCAACCTGCATTCATCCACATAGTGGGCTCCACATTCTCTGAGACACCCCCCCCCCCCAATGAGTAGGAGGTTCCAAGGTTGGTGGGTGGTCTGTGGGGACAAACATCTGGTGATCACCTAACGAATGGGCAGGTGAACACTCACCTGGTGGGTGCTAATGTGGGCTGTCATCTTGTTTGTTTTCACCCTCAGTTAAGTAAATAGAAACGTTAAAATAATCCGTACAACCATTTCAAGGTAGGTTTACCGTTTCCATTTTTGTATGTGGATGTTTTCTGTACACATGGTGCTGAATGCATTCCATCAAAAGCATTTTAATCTAGTCTGTATGTGGATTGCTGAAGTCTTAGGACTGTAAATAAACTGATGAATATCATAGGTTGTATATCAGTTTTATGTTGGATCATGATTAAGGTGTGTAATGTAAGCCTTCTGTACTGACTATTAATATGAACTTGAATAGATCATTGCACCTCTCAATCAGAGTTTTCTTTCCCACCCTTGGTCCATTTTATCTATTTAGATTTCAAGGCACTAAGAGCAGGAACTCTCATTACATGTAATTTACAGTGTTCGGCACAACAGGGTCCTGGCCTCAAGTTGGAACTCTTAGATGCAATAGTAGCTTACAAAAAACAATAATAATAATTAATAGCATAAGTGTCAGTGGGGATGGAACCGTGTATGCTAGTGGTGAATTTAACTCTGACTTAAAATTAGCATTACTTTAGAGTGTCAGCTGTTCTAAGATAGCCGTCTTGAAACTGCTTTAAAGTACACAGAGAAGATCTGATAATTTGGTAAAAAATTCAGTTTTTGCATCAAACTTTTAATTATTTTAATTAAAAACCAAGAAATCTACTTGCTGAATTTAGATCTCCAGAGAATTTAAAAGGCATATATTTAGCAAGGACAAGAAGCAATCAGTTGGGTGAATGATAACAATGGTGAAATACAGTTCTTCTGCCTATTGTTAAATTTTAAGCTGTAGAGCAAAAGAACTAGCATTTAAGGGGTAGAAAATCATATTGCGTAGCTGTGACATGAATTATGCGAGGTTTGGACTGATGGTTGTGTATAATCAGAACCAGATAGTAGTAATGTTGTTCATATAATACTTCACAGTAATGGATGCCACATAATCAGTCATAAATTTCACTTGTCTGTCTAGAGTGATAGGTATCAGAACTTATCCTTGAATTGTAGGTCTTCCCGTATAACTTGTATCTCACACAGCAGAGATTCTTCATTATTTTCAAAAAATAATTTCTAAATTTCACCCCAACAAATGCATAGAGCACAGGATTCAGGCAACAATGTAAGAAGGCCAGGGCTTCTGTAGTATATTTTGCATAGACTCTTTGCTTTTCCTCCATGCAAGATTTATTCAGCTTACCCATGCTTGCAGCAGCCACAAAAGCCACGATGTTATGTGGTACTTGACAAACCAGAAAGACCGCCACAATTAATACTATCACCCGTATTGCTTTGTTTCTTTTGGAATTCTGAGCTTGCACTAAGGTTTTAACAATAAAGGCATAGCAAAAAATCATGAAGAGCAGAGGGATAAAAAATCCAAACACAAGTTGAATGCCCAGTAAGAGTAATTTCATTATGGTGCCTCCAAAACTATATCTGTGATCACAAATGTCTTTAGTTTCATTGAGAACGATGGAATTTCTGTAGCTTCCACTGAATATGAAAGTAGAACTGGAGATTAACACTGATGACACCCAAACAACCAAACAGATCACTTTACTGTATGCCAGTGTTTTTGCCCGAAGCTTAAATGACTTGGTTGCCTGAACAATGGCAATGTATCGATCCAAGCTGATACAGGCCAAAAGCAACATGCCACAATTGAAGTTGATTGCGTAGATACCCTTGGTGATCTTGCACAAAAAATCACCAAAGATCCATTCATCCATAGCATAATTCACTGCCCAGAATGGGAGTGTAAGAACAAACAGTATGTCCACGATGGCCATATTGAAGAGGTATACATCTGTCATAGATTCAGATTTCTTATATAAAGCAAAGGTGATCACTACGAAGAGGTTACCCACTAAGCCCAAGACACATATCAATGAGTATGCAATAGGAAGAAATATTTTTGTGAAGTTTCTGACATCAGGCTTGGCGCAGGGTGCTTCATAATCATAATACATAATGTCTGTGGTGTTTGGTTCTTCCTGAAAGGACAATACAACAGGTTAGCTACTTAAACAGTGATCATTTCTGCAAGTCCTATGTATTAGGTAAAAAATAAAAAAATTGGATAGCCATGACATGTAACATGACACGTTACATCATGTGTCATGATGTAACAGGACACCATCAAGGACCAAATTTTGCTTTTATGTACACCCATGTATCCGCGATTCTATATGGGGGGGAGGGTTGCCCGCCGGTGGCAGAGGCGGGTGGAGGGGTAC
>QEPC01013103.1:1487304-1505179 GCA_003113815.1 Sphenodon punctatus | reverse complement strand
GGGGGGCAGTGTAGCCATTGTTATCAAGGATGCATTGTCTTTTAGGAGATATCTGGTGCAGGCTCCACCAGGTGTTGAGTGCCTCCATCTTGTGTTGGATTTGGCCGGGGGTAGATTAGGGGTGCTGCTGGTGTACCGTGCACCCAACTGCCCAGTGGCATCCCTACATGCTCTTGCTGATCTAGGTGTCAGATGTGATCATCCGGACCCCTAGACATGGCCTGGGCCCTGCTTATCTGCAGGACCGCCTCACTCCCCAGACTTTTGGCGAGGGGTGGGGGTGGAGGGGTTTCCCCACATATTGTATTTTTTAATTGTTTTTACATTTTTGTATTGTTTTTATTGAATGTTGTTCGCCGCCCTGAGCTGCCATAAGGGCAGGAGGGGCGGGATATACATTTTAAATAAATAAAATAAATTTTAAAAAATAGAAGTATTATCATCTGACAATTTCTATGGCACTTTCAGTGTCCAAAGTGCTTTACAATTCTTATCTTGTTCTCCCTCAACATAACCCTGTGAGTAGGTTATTATTATTCCCATTTTACAGATGGGAAACGTTTCCCACCTGGGACTGCCCTGGACCCCTGCCTAAGGTCACCGGGTGAGTCGATGAATAAGATGGAATGTGAACCATGGTTTTTCAGATCCAAGTCCAACACCTTATCTGCTAGGCTATCTGGCTCTTCAAGAATGTGTCCCAACAATTTTGGAAAGTTAAGCATTCAAATGTTGATGTAATGTAAAGTGTTAGCTTCTTCTCTTTCAAACCCAGTTTTCTTCTTCATGCTGGACCATCAAAACCCTTGTTTATTCATTGTATTGATGTGCTGCCAAAATTTTTACCAAGCAGCTTATTGGGGGGGAAAATCTCTCTCAGCTAGTGACGGGTGCATGATTCATGGAATAAAACAGCAGTTTACAAAAGTTTTGGATCAACAGACCACAATCAATCTGATTCCCCAACATTGCTCATGGAACCACTCAGTGGAGATGGCCTTGGCCCAGTAGATGCTTGCTGCAGACTGTTTGAGGCTGCTCACGGAGCGGGGTTTTAGACCCTGCAATGCTGTGCCTACACCCATCCCTCTCCTTCACAACCTCTGCATTCCACATGCTGTCCCCAGAGCTTCCTCTTGTTACCTTCAAACCCCAAAGCATGCAGTAAGTGACAGCCTCCAGGGCTTAATTTGTGTGTGTGGGAGGGCGGGGTGTGTACTTGCCAGGGCTCAACCCCAGTAATTAAATTCATGGGGAGGGGGCTGAGTCCTGGGAAATGTTCCCAGTAGCTACGTGTAGCATGGAACGTGAAAGAACAGGAAAAGGCTGATATGGCCATTTCTGGGCTGGAAAAGAAAGCCAGAAAAACTTTGATGATTTGTTTGGCTTTTATTAGAGACTTTCCAGCCTCAGCCCCTGTACTGATCATCATCATAGAGATTAAATCACAAGAACTCCATGCCATTTTGAACTTGGCTGTAGAGAGACAGGGTGGTTGAGTGCTTGGGTTTCTAGCTGGAGAATACGGTTCATTTCCCTCCTCCCACAAACTCTGGACCAGGAGGCGGCATGACTTCTAAGTCAGGGGGTGCAGCTTCTGGAGCAAGCTTGGGCCCTGACAATTAGTGTGGGTTTTTTTGATTGTTTTTGTGGGTTTTTTTTACAAATTAAGGACCGACAACCAATACTGACATACAAGATGTTAGGTATTAAAGGCCAGTAAATTTTCAGTTTGAATGAAGTGTTGGTCCCAAATTTAATAATAATAATATTTTTATTTCTATGGCATCCCCCCTGCCAAATGGCATTTGGAGCACTTCACAACATAAAGATGGAGAAAAAGTAGTTCAGATTATTTCTTTATTGCACCAATTTCTGTTGGTGAGAATATGCAAGCATTTGAGTGACACGGGGGTCCTTCCTCAAGGGAGTAAAGTCATATTCAGTGCATGAATCCATGATGTTTGAGATTTTTATGAAAAATAAAATCCTACATTTTTTTTAAAGATGCAGATTTTTCATACTACTTGTGGTGGTAACTCACTGCATACTGTTTGGATTGACAGCAGCTTGCAACCAGGGTTGTAACCAAGGGCAGGCCTGAGGGAGCCCATTCACTTTTCTCCTCTCTCTACCTGCTGTTGACTTCCTCCTAGTTGTGCCACTCCCCCAACAAAGGAAAGTGGCTCTCCCATCTGAGAGACTTTGGTTACACTACTGCTTGTAAGCCAGAAAAAGTTGGAAACTTCTGACAGACTGTCTAGAGGAAACTGTTCAGAAATTTTATCTTCGTGAACACCAGATTTCTCATAGAAATTATGAAATACACTTTGTTAACTTTATTAATGACATTGTCTGCCTCTAATCATGATTCCGTGTCCAACGATTCTGTAGAGTTGCCATTACTAAGCCCGTTTTCACACGAAACACTCTCCACCCACTACCCACCCACCATACATGTTGCAGGGCTGCTGTGTTGCCCTATGGGTGCCCTGCATCATGTATAGCGGGTGGGAGGTGAGTGGGTAGTGGGTGGAGAGTGTCTTATGTGAAAACACCCTATTTGACCCCATTCATTGGTGTACCATCTTACCTTGGAAAGAAAGCTACTTACCCCACTCATTTTGGTGATGGTGTATTTCTCTGATGAGAAAAGAGTATGGGAAGAGCAAGGACAGGAATGCTACAGTATTCAGAGTCTCTGTACAGAAGAAAAATGAAGTGGATCATGAGAACAAAACAGTAAAATTCAAGAGTTCAAAATAAAACAACAGTGTAGAAAAGTGTATACAAGGAAACTTGAAAACACACACCAACAGGTCTATAAATAAACACTTGTAAAAATCAATAATAAGAAATATAACAAATTTATAAAAAGGATTAGAAATATCATATGTATATATGTCACAAAACAATAGAAAACCTATTTAATCCATCATTTTTTTGATTCATTCATTTAAAACAATTTTCTACCCCACCCCTCTTGCTCGAGGCAGCCCAGGGCGGCTCACATCATAAAAACACAAACATATAAAACACATAAAATCAAATAATACAGTAAAGGGAAGGAAACCAAAACCAAAAAGAAACCCTCCTCCCTAAACCCCAGCTCCGTCCCGCAAGCGAGTCACCAACATCTCATGGCCAATGGTATCAAAAGCAGCTGACAGATCTAACAGAATTAACAGGGTTGAATGACCCTGATCCAAATCGCGGTACAGGTCCAGTCATCAACCAAAGTCACAAGTGCAGTCTCGGTGCCATAACCTGGACAAAAGTTGGACTGTGAGGAATCCAAATAACCGGTGTGGTCCCTAAAAAGGCAAGGTTCGAGACCAGCCGGTAACTGGCGAGGGAATCAATGTCAAGTGATGGTTTTTTGAGCAGAGGCTGCACCACCGCCTCTTTGAGGCAGCTCGGCACTGTGCCCTCCTGAAGGAAGGCATTGATGACCCCCACCAGCAATGGCCCTACCATCTCCCGGCTGGCCTTAACCAGTCAGGACGGGCATGGGTCAAGTTCACAAAAGGTGGCCCTAACAGCCCCAAGAATATCCCCCGCCTTGGCGAACACCACCACCTAGAACTGATCCCACGAAATCAGACCTGGTGGGGCTTCCACACCCATTGCGATAAGTGCAGCGTCAAAGTCGTGGTGAATCCGAGCAATTTTCTCTGCGAAATAATCAACAAACATGTCACAGCGGTCACTGGTTGACTCCAGTTCCAGGTGTAGGGAGGGAGGACCGACCAACCCTCTCACCACCAGGAAAAGCTCCGCTGGACGGGATTGCTGCTTTTACAGCTACGGCATAGGCCCATAAACTGGCTCTATGTCGCAATCAGTTGGCTTCAGCACATGAACAGCGTCACTGTCACTTCAACTGCTGCCCCTCACACTTCAACAACCTCAGGTCCTCCGTAAACCACAGAGACCTGAGGAGCCGTTGCCGAGGGAGCGGATGCCTCGGAGCCGTCCAGTTGATGACCCCATCAGCAAGGTGTTCCATAATGCCACTAGGTCATCATGAGAATACAAAGACTATTGTCCAAGCTTGATTTCAAAAAATGTAGTAAGACAACGCATTTCATAAAAGACTTCCTCAGGGTTTCATAGTCCTCTTAAACAGGTGGCTTGGTCCTAAAAAGGATAAATTGAATAACAAACAACAAATATAAACAAGAGGGGTATGGATCTTGAGGCCCATAGCTATAAAAATCAATTCAAAATGTTCAAGGTTTCTTACCTATAAATAAAATGTGGAATAAAATGTGGAATAAATAAATAAAATGTGGAATAAAACATGGAATAAAAAGTGAATTAAACATGTCATCAAGAAACACATGATTATGCATTTTTGATGACATATACATATGATATTTCTGACCCTTTTTATAAAATTTGTGTACAGTTAAACATGTGCTTATGTATTTCCAGAATCATGTCCTCAGTGCAGCAAATTTTACCTCAAAAGTCCCTCCAGTGAATAATAATAATGACCCTACAGAGGTGTGATCTGTGCTGAGAGTTATCAAGTGATTGGAGCAAGAGGGCTCCTCAGACCAGGACTATACAGTAGCTGGAGAATTAATTTCTTCTCCATTTTTGTCTTTGTGCTCAGCTACTCCACTAATCACCTCAACCATGCCAAGGACTCCTGCCACACACAGGGAAACTCCACTTCTGTAATAAGCAGCACAGACTTGGTTGAGAAGTTGTTGGGGGAGTGGGAGGCAGTTCCCACGCTGCCCAGACAATGAACCAAACATTTATTCGTCTCTCTTTTCAGCAGGAGAGGATCAGAAGAGTGGAGTAAGAGTGGCAGGACTGGCTGGTGCAGAAGCTTGCCCAGCAAATGATGGGGAGGCAGCCCAAGAGCCTGATGAAGGCCTCTGAGCACTAACATGGATTTGCGTTTTAGTCCATGGTTCACCTTGTCAATCTTCATTTGTCTTCCCATGCTCTCCCTGACCAAGGAGCACCATTTATGGAGGGCAGCCCTTTCCCCCACCTCATGTTTCACACCCCATGCTGATCGTGCTTCAGGACTGCCTGTGTCTCTGGCCCTTTACAATGACCCCTGCTGAAAGTTACCCTCTCCCCCACTGAAATCTGAAATAGTGTTCCTCCCTGCAGTTAGCTAACCCTTCCAGGTTCCTGCAGCCACAGAGGGATGCCTGAAGGAAAATTGCCTTATGCTTGCTGGGTAAAGCAGGAAGGTTTTTAAGCATAGGAATACATGGAGATTTAGTTTCTCCCACTCATTGAATGAAATTGGATATTCTCTAAAGGCTCTGGAAGGATTACCAGGGGGTTCAGTGAAAAGATTACTGGGGACCCGTTTACCAGATATCCACGAACAGCAGGATATTGCACTGGTTGCTGTGTCAGTGGTTGCCCCTATGTATGGAAGGGTTAAATTAGTGCACTAACTGGAGCCTTATCTTTCCTGTATAGCAAATTTTGCCCTTAGGAAGGCACTCATTTTGGTGAGATTCCAGCTGATGCCTTCCAAAGTTTTGGAAGGCCACTTTAAAGGGATTCCTTATAGCAACAGACTATGTGATTGCAACCAGTACATTGAAAACTAACCCATTATCTTTTCCACTGTGTATTAACAGCGGACATCTGCTATCAGTTATGGGGATTGCGCTGAGGTTGTTTAGCAAAATTTGGACCAAAAACTTGTATATATACACTGGCAAACCCAAATCATAAGGTAATGTATAGAGCGGCAAATTGTCTTCTTCTGTTGGCTAAAGAAGGAGTTTAGTGCCTATAAGAAGCTAGATGGGATTCTTCTGACGTAATCTTGTACTAGATGTTTAAAATAAGATCCAGATGGTGGTGTGTTTTTTTTTGGTGAGGATGTCAGTATATGTAAACTTTTTATGTAAAATTTGTATAAAGTTATGTTGAAATTAGGTTTGTTGTATATTATCCTATTAATTTTATTTCTTATGTTTATGTATTGAATGCTTACTTGGTATTTGTGACAATAAAGAAATTACTACTACACAGAGGGATGCCAATAGCGAGAACTCTCCAGGATTTCCTACTCTGAAGCCAGTCCACCCACCCCAGCGAGAGGAAGTAGGGGCGTCAACAAGAGCAGCAAGAACACCACTGCCATAAGAACTGGGGGGGGAGGCAGAATGGCCACAAGCCCCTGAAACCTACTTGTGTTCCCTGGATAGTTGTGACACCAAACTGGGAATACTGGGATTAGTGGGATACTGGTTGGGAGAGAGAGTACTTGACGAAGGTGCTTTCAACGTCTGAGGAGGCCCACTCTCATCCTGTACACTAGTAGATTTGCACTGGAAGTGAGCACAACTTCTGCAGAGCTTAGCAAGCATTTCCCCTTCTGTAGAACTATATCATCATCATTCCCAAATGTTGAGACCTCATGCTGCTGACCACACCACAAAATCACAGATCTTCATTTCAAATCATGAGATTTTAAATAAAAATAATCCCAGTGATATCTTTATTGCTATTTTGCTTTTTGGACCATGATGGGACAGGTCCAAACTTGAAACTTTTCAAACTTCTTGCAGGAGAATCTTCCTTTTTAAAAATGAATACTGTGATTCTCCCAATTTCAGTAGCTGAGGCTTTCAACCAAGCATAAAAAACTGCAAAATCTGCAATTATTATTATTATTATTATTATTATTATAAGCATTTATATAGCAATGCAATGTACCTGGCGCTTTACAAAAAATAAGATAGACATGGTCCCTAACCGGGAGCTTACACTCTAAAGACAGGAGGAGGGGAGACAGGGAAGGGGGAACAGAGTGAGAAACAAGGGATGCAACATTCATGAGGATGTGGGAACTCAGGTATACATTCTTGGCTTGGTTGCTGTAAATTGGGAGTTTACAGTTAGCAGTTGGGTGATAATCCTGGGTGGGAATGTTTAGCAGGAGTTAAGAAGGGCGGAGCCTGTCTCTTATACACATCTAGATGTGTATAAGAGACAGGTACGGGGCAGCGAGGGAGGAGGGACAAAGGCAGTTGGGGGAGCAGGGGAGGCATGGGAGGGGATGGAGGAGAAGCAGAGTGCTCGAGCAAGGGTTTGGAGGGAGATCAAGGCAGAGAGGTAGGGGGGAGCGAGGTTGTGAAGGGCTTTGTAGGTGAATACAAGGAGCTTGTGCAGAATGTGCTCAGGAAGAGGGATCCAGTGGAGAGAGGAGAGGAGAGGCTGCACGTGGTCAAAGCGATGGGCTAGGTGGATGATCCTGGCAGCAGAGTTTTGAACAGAGATAAGGGAAGAAAGGTGAGAGCAGGGAAGGCCAGCAAGGAGGAGGCTACAATAGTCGAGGCGTGAGATGAGTAGGGCGTGGATGAGAGTTTTGGCAGAGGAGACAGACAGAAAAGATCTTGGCAATGTTGTGGAGGGAGAAGCAGCAGGATTTGGCCACAGAGTCAATGTAGGGTTTGAAGGTAAGGTGCATGTCGAAGATGAAGCCCAAGGATGGAGACCCTGTCAATGGTAATTGACAGGGAAGAGGGAGAGGAAGGATTGGGAGGGAAGATAAGGAGTTCAGTTTTCGCCATGTTCAGTTTGCGTTGGTGTAGAGACATCCAAGTGGAGATATCAGAGACAGTTGGTGAGATGAGCTTGAACAGAGGGGGAGAGGGAAGGAGTGGAGAGATAGAGTTGAGTGTTGTCAGCGTATAGGTGGTATTGGAAGCTGTGGGAGGCAATGAGTTTGCCTAGGGATTGGGTGTAAATAGAGAAGAGGAGAGGGCCAAGGACAGAGCCTTGGGGAACCCCGACCAAGAGGAGTAGGGAGGAGGAGGGGGAGGAGTTAGGAAGAGATACATTGAAGGAGTGGTCAGAGAGGTAGGAGGAGAACCAGTCGAGGACAGAGTCCCGGAATCCCAGAGAGTGGAGTGATTCAAGCAGGGAGGGAGTGGTCAACAGTGTTGAAGGCAGCAGAGAGATCAAGGAGGACAAGAATAGAGTAAAATCATCTTGCCAAGGTATAGGAGCAACCATGCTCTGGGAGTGGGTCCTTGCTTATGAATCAGCCAGTGAAGTGCTGAATCATGTAGCTTACTGAACCACAAAGCAGAGCTCTCTCTCAGCTTCCCCAGAGACAGCCAGTGGTGGCTTAGGTTGGTGGAGTTGGGGGACAGGACCAGCATTAAAATTTCATGCTTACATGATCAATGGAATAGAACACATAATGAGTGAACAAAACAGTGTATACAAAATGAAAGCTACACAATGCTGGTGCCATGCAATAGTGCAAAGAAAGCTCTGTGTGAAGAAATCAAAAAGGGGGAAATCAGCCTTTGTCCCTATGGATCAGGTGCTGAGAAAGGGAGGCAGCTCAAAGCTTCAAGTCTGTTTATACAAACAAACAAATTAAAACCCAAACCAGGATTTCTTCCCCCAAACCAATTGGGATTAAAAAGCAAACTAGGGTTTCTCCCCCAAACAATTAAATTGGGATTAAAGATCAAACCAGGATTTCTCCCCCAAACCAATTCTAAACCAAATGAGATTAAAAACTAGTGGTGGGCAATACTGATTTGGATTAATATGTAAATGCTCGTGGATTAATCCATACGGAACTGCAACAGTGGCAAAAAAAGCCCCTTATGGATCTGGTCTTAAATCTATTTTAAAAAATTTAAACTTTTTTAAAAAGTAAAGGGAAAAAAAATGTGTGTGCACAAAATGGCCAGACCGTTCTGTTCATGTGCACACTTTTCCAAAATGGCAGCAGCCACATCACTGCCATTTTGGAAAAGGACAGCCAGTCTGCACGTGCACAGTGGCCATTTTGTGTATGCGCAGACGGTCTACCCTTTTCCAAAATGGCGGTGATGCTGCTGCTACAATTTTGGAAGAGGGGGTGCATGCGCACAATAGTCCAGTGGCCATTTTGCACATGCACAATGATTTATTTGATTTTTATTATTATTTTTTATTTTTACAGATTTAAATACAGATCTGTAATCCAAATCTGAAAATTGCAGATCTGAATCTGTAACAGATATTATTCTGCAATTTCCTCTGGACACCCACCCCTGTTAAAACCCAAGCCAATCCCAAACCAATTGGGATTAAAAACCAAACCAGGATTTCTCTCCCTCCCCCCACGACACCACAAAAAAATTCAATTGGGATTAAAAACCAAGCCAGGATTTCTCCCCCAAACCAACTGGGATTAAATCCCAGACCAGGATTTCTTCCCCAAACAATTTTAAATCAGCTTTAAAAGAGACAACGCTAATACAAATGAAGCAAGACTACCTACCCACCCCCTCCACCACTCTGGAAAGGGGCACCAAAACAGAAATGTAGAAATAGTCACCCTGGGGGAAAAAAGTAATATTTTATTTATTTATTTATTTATTTGCTTCAATTTCTAGGGCACCCCCCTTCTGCTGCAGCAACTTGGGGTGGCGTACAACATAATAAAAATATAAAAGAGCATCAATAAAAGCAAAATATAAACAACAATATAAAATTATAAATAAAATACATCACAGTGGAGTTAAAAGACCCTCCACCCCCCTTTCCCAGCCCCCACCCATCTCCCTCGCCAAAAGCCCGGCAGAACAGCCAGGTCTTACATAATACTATTAATAAAGGCCATTTTCACACAAGATACTCTCCACCCACTATACATGTTGCAGGGCTGCAGTGTTGCCCTGTGGGTGCCCTGTAACATGTATAGTTGGTGGGTAGTGGGTGGGGAGTGTCTTACTTGATCTGATGAAACTGTTTAACCAGAAAGGAGGAATGTTATGCTGCAGTGCTTTTAAATATGCAGACTGACTCTCTTCCCCCACCCCTCCACTGCCAGTGTCCTACCCTTGCCCTTTTTCTTTCCCTGATTGGCTAGGGCTATGGCCCTGTTGCCCAAAATATGGTCTAATTCATTGGATTCCTGCATTGGAATTCATGGGCAATCTCCCTAGTTCCTCCTCTACCCTCGCCCTTAGACACATTGAGCATTCATGAGAGGGGTAAAATACAGGCAAAATTGCTGTTGCCCTCCCTCTTGCACATGCTCTGTGCCTAAATCAATCCCCCGGGCCAGCACAGCTCCATGAGCCCCAAAATCACTTCCGTGACTCATTGTGCTGCTGCCATTGCCCCCTCGCGCATGTGCAACAACAGTGAGAAAGATGTACGAAGGCTACAAAGCAATTTGTTTTCTCACTGTTTGATGCTGTTGTACATGCAGGATTAATGGCAGCACTGCGGTGATCAGGTTAGTATAATTTGGCAGCAACACAGTTTTGGGGCACTTTGTAGGGTTCTTGGGTGCTTTGTGGGGCACCGTCCCAGAGCCCTGAATGTAGAACTGCCCCTGAAGGGGACGTTCTTCATCAATGCATTACCCTTTTGAATGGCAATGGTTCCTGCTTAATGGCAAGGAGGCTGAATTAGATAACCCTCAGAGTTCCTTCTAGCTCTGTAACTCTATGACTCTGTAACTACATCCAAAGTGAGACAGGCACCGCTCTTCTTCACTGGCTCCAAAAAGCCCCAGTGTGAACCCCAAAATGGCAGTTCCACCCACTTGTCTAGCTTCCCAGAAATTCAAATACTGATAAGAAGCAGAGCGGGTCAGGAGACAGTTTCCCTTCTTCATGTTGGTCCCTCATAACCGCCGCAGTGTAAGCATGGCCTATGCTGTGGAGTCTCAAGATGCAGAATACGACTGTCCCTCATGCTCTCTGTCACAGCTGATTGATTTCCAGTTAATCATTTAACCACAATATTGGTTTCAAAATGTTTTGATCAACAACAACAAGTGGAAATTCCATGATGAACTTTGCAAGAAAAATTAATAGTTATGACCAAAAAAAAAAAAAAAAAAAAAAAAAAAGGAGTTCACAGACTAGAAGTATAAAGCTTTAAAGCAGTGCCTGAGTACAGCATTGACAAAACTGGCTAGTGCCCCCCCCCCCACACACACACACACACAAAGGGGGGGAGGGGAGAAACAAGGACGTTTCTCCCAACCAATCATTTTATAATTAGGAAATACTCGTTTCCTGGCTGGGGCTTGTACACTAGAAGGAAACAGTAGAAACCTCACCACCCATGGGAGGCCAGATTGAAAAGGGGGGATGGGGCTGTATTTAGCCCATGCCACGGGCCTGAGGTTCCCCATCGCTGGGAACAGCCTTGGATTCTGGTCAGGCATAGAGCAACAGAGCTCTCCCCAACTGCTCACAACTGCAGTTCATTCCTCCCTGCCACAATTTATAAAATTGTATAATAAATAAACTAAACTATAACTAAACTAAACTCCTGCGTTGCAGGAGGGGCGGGGTAGAAATTTATAAAATAAATAATAAATAAACTTGCTTACTTGTCACCAGCAGTGGATGGGATATGAGCGGGAAGGGAGAGAGGTTCTGTTGTCTCCCCCTGAAACAGCCGATAGGCTGGGAGATATCTCCCCAGACCTGCCCACAACAGAATCTGCAGCTGCTGCCAGAGACAAACTGTGGCAGGGATTTGAGCTGTAAAAGAAGGGGGTGGGGGGTGTCATGGGCAGAAGACTTATTTTAATAGTTTTTCCAGCTTTTTTCCCCCCTTACATATAGGGTAAGTCAGCAGTTTCCATTTTTTTGGCCTGCACGACCCCATTTTGAGGCTTGAGCAAGGCAGCAGCAACAACATGCAGAGTATATCAAATATCAGTCAGGCGCATGATTTCACCAGGCTGTAGATGGGATGATCTCCTTGGGAACTCTATACAACGATACGCGAGTTGTCAGAAGCAGCGTTAAACCAGAATAAAAATGGAGAATGGTAACAGTAGAGAAAGAAGAGGGTTATGGTCTGCATACAACATGACCATGGTGAAAGACACAGACATTTGTGTAACAAGGCCTGTATGCTGGTCAAAAGATTTGGTGAGGAGGGTCTTTATTTGCCCAAGGAGAAAACTGTGAGCAGCAGATAGCACTGACATACGAGTATGAACGAGAGCAGGGCTGGCCTTAGAATCTGCATGGGGCCCTGGTGACCCCTTCCATGTGACTTCACCTTTTGGGGGCATTCTCTGTGGGGCCCTATAGATGGTCATGTTTGGAGCCACACAGAGGGAATGGGCCCCCCACACTCTGGCCTGGTGAAAATGGGGGCCACTGTGGGACCTCCAGAAGTAGAGAAAGAGAGGGGCTCAGAGTGGTTGCCCTATGGTAAGGGCAGCCCTGAATGAGAGCAAGAGGTTTTGATAAGCACCTGACTCTGCAGTTGGAGCACAAAGCTGCTGGCCATATACCACAGTGCAAGAAGCTGAGCCAGCTGTGGGTAAACATCGGCACATGGGGCCCCCTTGCAACAACAGACACCTGTAATCGTAACTGTTCAAGTGGCCAAGTAGAACTCAATCTGTCTTGCAAGGGGATTCTTCTGAAGCCCTCCCTCCACTCCCCCACAAGTGTACAGGCCTGCATGTAAGGTAAGAAAATTAAAGTTTATACTTGTGATGTCTAACTGAAATCAATAAAAATTTCCCAGCCATGGTCATCTGACATCAGCCTTTGATTTGTATGCAATTTCCAGTCAAACGTGTGCATTTTATATTTTATTTTATTACTCACCAGCACAGAAGAACTTCAGAAGTTAACTACTAAAGGCTTGTGCATCGTTCTGTCTTTTTTGGGTGGTTTGAGAAGACGTTCTCCCTCAGTTTCTGTCTGTTGGTCAAATTGCACTTTTACACTGAGAATGTAGAAAACAAGAAATGAATCGCATTTACTAAAAGCAAAAAATTAAACTGAAATTATCATCACTTCCTCCTAACAGGTTCCAACAATGACCCACTTCGCATGCAAGGGCAGAGATTTAACCATCTGAGTACTGAAGAGATAGTATCTATATCAAGGGTGGGAAACCTATTCCCTCCCACAAGCTTCTTTGAAGATTAGTACCAGCTTTGGGAGCTGGATAGGAGTTGAGGGTGGGGATGTTTAAAAGGCGTGCTCTGCTCAGGGCTGGCCTTCGAATTTGCAGGGCCCAGGGCAAAGCGAAAACCTGGGAAGGAACCCTTTCTGACACAAAGTACCATTAATAAGAGTTATTTTAAATCTATCAGTACAATGTATCAATGAAAGAATGCTTAAATATGATTTATTGAAGAAAATAAAACACAATTGTCTAGTAGGCTATTAATGGACAATAATTAAAGGATGCACCTCACGCTCAGGTGTTCTGACTCCTACTTGCCGGAGGAAGGACCCTGTGAGGTCCAAAAGCTTGCACATTTCCACCAACAACAGTTGATCCAATAAAAGATACCATTAGAACTACTTTGTCTTCACCTCAAGCTCAGGACATACATTGTACTGATATAGAAAATCCAACACTGACTGCAATTCAGAGCACACAGAAATCAATGGCAAATCTGCCATTATCTTCAATGGTTTAGGATTGCAGCCTGTGCAATGGCTGCTGTCCATTCTTTGCCCTTATAGTAAGATACTGATCATCTTCCCCAGGACTTGGGAGGATAAGGCAAACTTCAAAAGATGGCTGCAGTTGTTTTTTTTGCACTGCGGCTAGCTTGCCTAAATTACAATCCTAATTGAGGCCATGTTAATTTGAGTTATAAACACCAGCTAGCTTACGTGAGTGAAAATTTGAGATACAGACTTAACCCTGACTACATAGCTAAAGTTTAAATTCATGCTAGCCTGTCCTAAGGAGGAAGCATTTATGGCAGCTTGCCTTTTCCCCTACTGTCTAGGCATTCACCCACTGAGGAAGGAAAGTCTGCATGTATTTTTATCTCCAATCCACACTACTCATTCTACTTCCTCATACACTTTTCCTTCTTTCCCTCCTTTAAGATCACTGCTACACTCATCTTCTTCCCCATACTCCGCTTTCTTTCTCCGCATTTGTCTCTCTGTATTTCTTCCTCTCTCTTCACAAGTCTTTTTGTTCTCCATTTTAACTGCTTTATTCCCTCTTCTTGGAGGTACCCTCGGCCCAGAGCCAGAGCCCACGTCATGGGGAATAGACATGGAACTGAAACCAAAGTCAGTGAGTCAGTGCCAAACAAGAACGTTTATTGAGGTAGAATGCCTCATTGCAATCTAGGATCCTATCCCCAGAGACCAAGTAGCTCACAGAGAGATAGGTTGGAGGAGGGGGTCTCGGACGAGAGGCGTTTATACACAATCAAACATTACTTCATTATTATCACCTCATATCTCCCACATTCAGTCCAGTTCTAACCAGTTTTGATTACAAAAGTGAAAGGATATAACATGTCTCAGCCCAAGTACTAAACTCACCACACTGTGTGGAGGAAGTTATATTGTTGATCAGAACGTATCACATTGTTGATGATAAACATTCAGTTACATTCCCATGCATATTCCTACTGCCCTCTAAAGCTAGGATAGAGTGGGTGTAGGATGGAGCCAGCTTGCTCCCCTCCCCAAGGTTATATGCACAGAGCCCCCTTATCTATTTCACATTCAGCTGCCGTCACATTCTTGGGCCCCAAACAATTAGCTTATCACATCCAACTGTTCATCGTCACTAGGGACAGACATTCGGATAGAATTACAGATTTGGATCTATAATTTGCAGATTAATTATGGATTCGGATTTTCCCATTGAAGTCAATGGGGATCCATCCCCTATCCTTGAATGCATGTCCTCATCTCCACTCCCTTCCCCTGAACTCACTCTTTCTGTTCTTGAGCCAGGGATGGATCCATGAGCCAGATCCAAGGGTCAGAAAGGAGCCAAATAAAAAACAGCCATGGGCCAAATTTGGTCCATTGACTGGAAGTTCCCCTCATCTAGATTGTATTTATTTATTTAGACTTTATTAATTATTATTATTATTCCACCCTATCCTTTAGGTTCAGGGTGGTTAATTATGTTGATTTGCTAATTAGACACTGTTAACATTGTGATTTTTTGAAGAAATAGCCCTGCTAGCACTGGAACTATAGAGACTAGTCTGGTGTTTAATTTAAAAGTTCGATTGTGTTTGAAATATATGGATTGTGGTTCTGACCATGCAAATACTCAGATGAGTGCTTACCGAATAGAATGACAAACGTAAAGCTAAGTGCATCTGCTCATGCATAATTGACTGTACAGGTGGAACAAATGGCTGAGGTTGTAGTGGCCTGACCCAAGTTGGAAGCTTCTGGCTCAGAACTCCTGCACCAGTCTACTGTAATGTCTTCCAGATGGTTTGAACTGCCAAACTGCACCACAAGAATAGCTCCCTTGCTCCATACCACTGACCTGGGCCCAGGGCAGCCTGCTACTACTAGACTGCCCAAGCTCAGAATCCTTGCCCCTGATCTCACCGCACTGTGGTCAGGGGGCAGAGGGTCCTATCCTGGGTGGAGGAATTCCATGTTATGGCAGAGCACCCAAATAAAGATTTCTACTGCACTCATGAGTGCCTATGAGGCAATGGGATAAAATTCTAACCCACGAGACAGCACCACTGGTGGTATCTACTGGGAAGCAGTTTAGGAGGAAGGACCCTCTTTTTGTTATGCATCTGTACACTGCCTAGCACAATAGAGTCCACCTCCATTACTGAGAATCCTAAGCACTGCCACCATGAACCAACCAACCAAATAAATAAATAACATTCTTCTTTTACAGACCCAGAGAAGCTAAGGGACGTGCCCACAGAAGAGGCCAATGTCAGCAATGGGATTAGCACACAAATGTGCTATGTAGTCCCAAACTGAGCTGCAAGTGCACTGAAATAAAAGAAGTAGTTGTCTATTAAAAATAGACAGGCAGATACTCAGCATGCATACGATATAAATTCATGCAATATTTGTTCTGTAGATTTCTGATATCCACTGATTAAGAACTAGCTTAGACTTCTTTTTTTTTTTTTGCAATAGATGCTATTTGCCCCAGCACAAATTACAACATTTGAAACTGAAGAATTCAATTCCTTTTACCCAAATTAGAAGAAGGTAGCTAGTCAGACTTACCAGTGTAGCTCAGCTTCTTTTGACCCAGTTACCAAAGTCTGCACAGTCCTCCTACCAGCCGCCTCAAGCTTCTCCTTCAAAGAGTTTCACTTGTAGAGGGTTTGTGTTTTTTTCCTTTTTAAAAGAAACCCTGCTTAAAATCTGTACTCTATGCAAATGAAACCCACCGGCCTGCATGTGTTCTTATGTCTTGGGCTCAAAGAAGGAAAACTTATTCCGTTTAGATATTATGGTTAGTGCGGTCGTTCAAATCTCACCACGTGTCAGGTTCCTGCAACCACTAATCAAGCAAAGTTAACACGTAAGAACACCAAAGTTAGAAGAAAAATATTGTTGTGCAGACATCTCTATTGTACATGCTATGTTTTCAATTCTTAGGATTTTTACTTTACTTGAATGTATCTCTCTCTCTCTTACACATACACACACACACACACACACACACACCTTGTCTCCCTGTCAGTATTTAAGAGCAAAGAAACAAATACACACACAAAATATTTAATTGAACATAGTAGCAGTATCACTACTTATCTGTGCATCTCATTTTCTTGTTTGTTTCTTTCTCTAATCTATTACCCGTTGGTTGAATCTTTGCTGGAGCTGGCCCTTCTTCCAGTCAAACAGAAACAAAGTCCCTCTTCTAGTCTTCTTGGTGAATCTTTAGAGCAGGCCTAGCCTTCCTGACCAAAATAGAACAAAAGTCTCTCTACTCCTTGGACCAGACAGAGCAACACACAGCCTTCCTCTGAGCACCTCTCTCCCATGTGAGTATCTGCCCCTCACGCAAAGCAATTAGCTCATCTACTCATCCTCACCCTGCAAGAAATTAATATTTTATATATTTATTTATTTAACTAAATTTATACCCCACCCAGGCGGCTAACAAATCATAAAAAATACAACAAAATACAATTATAAATATAAATACATCATAAAAAACATTCTATCCATATAGAGGCTGTCATAAAACAGATCAAATCAAACCCAACCCCCCCCCAGTCCAACCCCCTTCCTCCCCCACCCCCCACCCCTTCACTGATCTCCCTCGCCAAATGCCTGGCAGAACAGCCAGGTCCTGCATTGTCTCCGAAAAGAGGAGAAGTCTGGGGCCACCTGGGCCTCGGCTGGGTGGGAGTTCCACATCCGTGGCACAGCCACCAAGAATGCCCTCTCCATAGTCATACCCTGGAGAACCCAGGGGACTTCGAGAATGGTGCCCCCGGCTGACCGCAAAGGTCGATCCAGAGCCCAGGGAGTGAGGTGGTCCCACACATAGGTAGGCCCCAGGTCGTGTAGGACTTTATAGGTAAGCACCAACACCTTGAATTGGGCCCAGAAGACCATAGGCAGCCAGTGCAGAGAACGGAGCACTGGTGTAATGTGCTCACGGCGGCCCATCCCAGTCGAGAGACGGGCGGCCACATTCTGCACCAGCTGCAGTCTCCAAACCATAGGGAAGTGTCCCGTAGTACTTCATGCCGGCCCTGGCCTTAGAAATTGCAGGGCCCTGGGCAAACACAAAATGCGGGGGGCCCTCAGCTCCACGCGCTTTCCCAGGGGCAGCTGGTGGGTTTTGATGTTGGAGGGGCACTGGGGTAGTAAGGCCAGTGGGCCTAGGGGCAGAGCCAGGGGGACGGTAGGCGGAGCCAGGGGGACAGTAGGCCAGTGGCATGGCAAAACCCAGCAGCAAGGAGTTCCCAGGGTTAACATCGGATGGAAGAAAACGCAGTCTACATGCACATCAAGCTTAAAATAAATAATTTATAAACCCAACACACAAGGAAACACCCAAAACACTGGCAAAACACAGCAGCAAGGAGTTCCCAGGGTTAACATCGGATGGAAGAAAACACAGTCTACATGCACATCAAGCTTAAAATAAATAATTT
>QEPC01013103.1:1444959-1470687 GCA_003113815.1 Sphenodon punctatus | reverse complement strand
GGGGGGCTCCAAAGCTGTCCCGGTCTCCCCTACTCACGCCCCTCCTCTCCATCATGGCCACGTGGGTCCTCCTTGCCTCAAGCACCACAGCGGGAACAGGAGCAACAGGGATACAAACCCCAGCAGCGGGGACACAGGTAGCGGGGATGCAAGCCCCAGCAGCGGGAGCGAGAGCAACGGGAAAGCAAACCCCAGGTGGTATCTGTGCTCTACATGTGGTGTGACGGCAATTTCTCAACCGCCTTGTCCGGTTTCATGGGATCAATTTCAGTTGGTGTTGTTCGCCAGGGCAGGGGATGTTCTTGAGGCTGTTAAGGCCACCTTTTGTGAATTTGACCCATGTCCATCCTGGCTGGTTAAGGTCATCCAGGAGACAGCGGAGCTGTTGCTGGCAGAGGTGATCAATGCCTCCCTTCAAGAGGACAGAGTGCCGGGTTGCCTCAAAGAGGTGGCGGTGAGGCCTCTGCTCAAAAAACCATCACTTGACATTGGTTCCCTCATCAGTTATCTGCCTGTCTCTAAACTTCCCTTTTTAGGGAAGGTTATTGAGTGGGTGGTGGCCCCGCAGCTTCAGGGACATCTAGACCGTACTGGTTATCTGGATCCCTTTCTGTCTGGTTTTCATCTGGGTTATGGCAGAAACTGCGCTTGTGGCCTTGGTCAGCGACCTTTGCCGTGAATTAGATCAGGGTCATTCAACCCTGATAATTATGTTAATCTGTCAGCTGCTTTTGATACTGTTGACCATGAGATGTTGGTGACTAACTTGCGGGATTGAGCAGGAGTGGGCAGGATCATCCTTGACTGGTTCCACTCCTTCCTGACTGGGAGAACTCAGCATGTGGTGCTTGGGGATTGTTATTCATCTCCACAGGACCTCATGTGTGGTGTCCCGCAAGGTTCTATCCTGTCCCCACTCTTGTTCAACATGTATATGCAGTAACTTGGCAAGGTTGTGAGACGGTATGGGGTGCGGTATCATCAATATGCTGAAGACACCCAACTCTACCTCTTGCTTTCATCCGACCCAGACCTGGCAGTCATCTGGCGGCTGTTGAGGATTGGATGAGGGTGAGTTGACTGAAGCTGAATCCTGACAAGACTGAGATGATGGTGGTGGGAAGGGTGCTGGATGTGGCAGTTCCTATCAATGATGGGGTCCACCCTCTACTGGAATCCCAGGTCCTTAGTCTGGGTGTGCTCCTTGATCCGCAGCTCCACCTGTATTTCCAGGTGAGGGCTGTGCCAAGGAGTGCATTTCGGCACTTACATCTGGTGTGACGGTTTTGGCCGTATGTTTCAGATAGTGACCTGGCCACCATCATCCGTGCTTTCATTACCTTGAGATTGGACTATTGCAACACACTTTATGTGGAGCTACCTATGGTGATGATCCGGAGACTGCATCTCCTTATGGGGATGTGTCACCGAGAGCACATTACACCAGTGCTCTAGTTCTGCACTGGCTGCCTATAGTCTTCCGGGCCCAATTCAAGGTATTGGTTTTGACCTATAAAGCCCTATATGGCCTTGGCCAAACTTACCTGTGGGACCGCCTTGCTCTCCATGCTCTAGAGCAGCCTCTGCGGTCCGCTGGGGGTACCCTTCTCGAGGTTCCCTGTGTGGCCCAGAAGGCCACAATGGAGAGGGCATTCTTGGTGGCCACACCTAGGCTGTAGAACTCCTTCCCAGTGGAGGCCCTGGATCTCCCCTCCTTCCATCATACCTGTAAAACCTGGCTGTTCCGCATGGCTTTTGGCTAGAGAGATGGGGTGTAGGGTGGGATGGGGGGAGGGGAAAGGGTGGTTTAGTTTTGTACCTTCCCTTTTTATTGTATTTTATGGTTTTATTGATTTTATACATTTTAACATTGTAAGCTGCCCCAGGCTGCTTGGAGCAGGAGGGGCGGGGTATTAAATGATTTTATAAATAAATAAATAAATTTTGAAAATTACTTGGCACTGACCACAAGTAATAGTATATACAGATGAAATTAAAAAAAAATTTATTTTTTTTTGTATATATTTTTTATTTTTTGTAATGTTCATAAATACATTATTAACTGTCAAACCTTTAACTTACTTATCAAAACTGGGACCTAGGTTACATCATCGGTCCCCTGAAATATTATACCCTTACACAATATCTTATATAGGTTTAAATTTTTTTAAGACAAAGCGATACTTCGGAGTCTATTGACTCAAAATCAGCTTGGATCATTTCCCATATACTGTTCCAGACTGTATAAAAATTCTCCATTTTTCTTTGCAGTTCAGCTTGAATTCGCTCCATAGTTAAAGTTGTCCAGAGTCTGTGTTGCCATTTTTTGATGGAAGGTTTTATTTTTGACTTCCAATTACATACAATGGTATGAATCGCTGCTAAGCGTAGCTGTTGACACGTGCTGATCCTGTCTTTAGTTATATTTAATTTTGGAAAAAGTCCCAACAGCGCAACCTCAGGTGTTAGTGGAACTGTCACTTGTGCAATTTTATTAACATAAGACCAGATCTCAGTCCAGAATTTGTTGATACCCGGACATGTCCACCAGCAATGTAACCACGTGCCTGCTTCTGAGCATCCCTGCCAGCACGATTGAGGATACTGCGAATTTATAATATGGAGTCTCTGTGGAGTGANCTTTTTCCATTCCTTTCTTTTTTTTACAGTCTCAAAAGCCAGGTCTGGATAGATGGAGATTTTTTCTCCTTGATATCTTAGTTCTTTTTGAGTTCTGGCAGCTTTTAAGATTTCTTCTTTTTCTTGTGAGCGGAGAAACTTTATTATTATGGCCCTGGGTGGTTCCTGCTCTTTAGGTTTTGGACGAAGAGACCTGTGGGCCCTTTCTATTTCTGCAGTGCATAATTCTTGCCTGTCAGGAAATATTTCTTTCAGCACCTTCTGCACTAAGTCTCCCATTCCAGTCTTTTCTGAGCCCTCAGGAATCCCCATAAAGCGCAGGTTATTTCTGCGTGATCTATTTTCTAGATCTTCTAGTTGAATTTGCAGCTGTTGTAACTCTGCCTCTGTTTTGGTAATCCTGTGCACCGTTTGATTCCCTCTGTCTTCCTGCTCGCTCACCCTCAGTTCTACTTCTTCTATCCGCTTATTTGCAGTGTCTATTTGCATTTTGATCTCTCCCAAGCTTTTTTTAATGTCTGCAATCCCCTCTTTATTCTCTTGCAAATCCTCCTTAATGGCTCTAAACAGCTCTATTACTTGGGGCAGTGCTGCTGAGTCCTCTAGCTCTCCTGGGGCTTCCCGCGTCCCCGCCTCCGCCATTTTAGGAGCTGCGGCCTCCCCCTTCCTCGCACTACGGCGCGGCAGGCAATACCTTTCGATTGAGGTATCTAAGTCTTTCTTTTTTTTTTCTAAGGTCATACCTTTGATCCTCTGTTGTAGCTGTGAGCTTCTTTTGTCTTTCGCTGTGGTTTTGATGTTTGTTATCTGCCTTTATCGCATTGGGTTCGGAGGGAGCTCAGCCACGCGCGTCTGGCTATTCGTGCATGCCCAGTCAACCCCCCCGAAATAAAACTTTTAATAAACACAAACAACAGCGAGCTGTACACATTAACACGCATCACTAGGGATGGGTGAACAGATCGCGGGTCGGGTTCGACCATTCGGTTCGGTCGTGTTCGGTTCGGTCATGTTCGGACGTTCGGAAAAAGGCTCTCTGTGTGAGGAATGATGGCCCCAAACCCATGACGGTGGGTCCTGGGGCTAGAGTGGCAGTTTCTGGATATTGGAACAGCCCTCCTTGTCTGTAGCTTGGCCCCAGAACCCTGATGGTGGGTCCTGGGGCTGGAGTGGCTGTTTCTTGATACGGTGGAAAGACAACACCTCTGTGCGAGGAATGATGGGCCCAGACCCATGATGTTGGGTCCTGGGGCTTGAGTGGCAGCTTCTAGATATTGGCCACAGCCCTCCCTGCCTGTAACTTGGCCACAGAACCCTGACGGCGGGTCCTGGGGCTGGAGTGGTTGTTTCTTGATGCTGTGGAATGACAGTGTCCGATGCGAGGATGGATGGCCCCAGATCCATGACAGTGGGTCTTGGGGCTAGAGTGGCAGCTTTTAGATACATATTGGCCACAACCCTCCATGCCAGTAACATAGGCCCCAAAACCCTGACGGTGGGTCCTGGGGCTGGAGTGGCTGTTTTCTTATAATATGGCTTGAACCCCTAAAATGCTAATTTCCCTGCTCCAATGTGCTGAATCAGAAAATGCCTCTCTGGTTCCAATATGCCATTCTGTGTTAAATTGTAACCAAACCAAAAGTGCCTTTCTGACACAAATGTGCTAGAGTATACATGAGGAGGGATTGTTGTAAATAACTCTGTGTAACTAAACCAAAAGTGCTTCTTGGACACAAATGTAACAGCAATATACATTGGATGTTATTGTACCCATCATTGTGTTAAAATGTAACCAAGAACACACACTGGAGCTGTAATACTTGGAATGTAACTTTTATGGGCCTTTGGGACTGCTATTTAGAATTATATAGCATGCTAGAAATTAGGCAAGATACTATTATGTACATGTGTTAATGCATTTAATTCAAAAGAACAGAGAGTGTCAGGAAAAGAATAATCAGAAATTAGTCAGAGATAGAATGAATGATGCTGAAGAAGTGAGCAGGAGGTCTCATGTTTCCAAACAAACTACGTTGGTAATTCACAGGAACTGATAACAGAAGTCGAGCTGAACAAACAAGAGTGTGGTTTTTATCAAACAAATATATGACTCTCTTAAGGATGTGTGGGCTAAAGCCAGGGCCAAGGAGCCATGACCCACACCTCTGGAGGGAGGGAGGCGGGGGCATGACTTTACTGGTCAGAACAAGCCTCACACCATGACTAAGCAAAAAGGTACCCTAGAACTGGGCAACCAATGAGAGTGCTTCACAAGCTTAGTGCTGACAACCCCGCACTCTGGATAATCATAAGACAGCCACAGCATATAAGGCTTGACTCTGGATTAGTTCCTTGCCTTTACGGTTCTCGGTCGCTACCCCTTAGGGGGGCTGACGAGCTCGGTGATTGTTGCCACTTTTGGGACCCCTCTATCTAGGGGGTTCTACAACAGCTTCTTGGGCCCCCTGACTGCTTTCCTCTGGAACCAGGTCATCAACCTCTGATCACGTAAGAATATGTGCTTCTGTATGTACTTTGAGTAGTTCAGAGCAAGATGAGAGCAGGATGTTGTATGCAAGTGTCTCTTTGGTAATTGGTATGCTAAATTGTTCTGATATTATTGAATAAATGTCTATTTGATTGAATAAAAAACTCATTACTGAAATAGAAAGAGGAGTAATTCCCACCCCCTCTCAAACGGAAGTATTTCCACTAGATCCCGAGAATTAAAAAGGGACCCGCGCTCGCTCTCACTCTCTCTCGCTCTCAAAACTGTAGGTGCAGCTGAATCTTTATGGGGATAGCTGGCTAGCATATGTGCAGCTGAATCTCCACAAGAGATAGCTGAGCTAGGAGCTGAATCTCTACAGGGATAGCTGGCCAAATAAATGTGCAGCTGAATATCTCTATTGGACAGAGACAGCTGGTTGGGACTCGCATGTGCTGGACCCCTCTGGGACAGGGGAACAGTAAAATTTCTCTGGAAACTACTTAAAGTAGAGAGGAGCAGTTGAAACCCCCCTTTCTAATTCCTTAAAATGGTGGAGAATGCGGGAATATATATCTGTCTCTACACTAAATCTAACTGCTATTAACTATTCTAAAACCTATTGAACTAAATGAAATATCTTAATAATTAACGACAAAGGCCTTGTCCTACAAACATACTGTATCTCTATCTATCTCTATAACTAAGCTAACTACTATGTATATCTATCTAGTAATTATCTATCTAATAACTATCTATCTATATATACAATATTACACAGGGGGAAACACAAAGAACACAGGGAGGGGTACAAAACTGAAATGAAAATCAATCTAATAATAATCCTACTCTAAATAAATCCAAAACTGAAAACAGGGGAAGTGAATCAGGGATGGAATAAGAGGGAGAGGGAAAGGATTCAATGGAGTGGGGAGGGAGGAAGGAAGATTGAACACAGGGAGGGGTAAAAACATAAAACAACACCTATCTATCTAATATAATCTAAATAAATGATAATATGGAGGTAAATGGGTTGGATGGGTGAAATAGGAGGAGGATGGCAATGAATTAGGAATAGGAAGGAACAAAAATTTCTGGGAGGAAGCCTTCTGAAATGTCTGCTGTTCAGGAACAGTGACTAGCTCAGAAGGTGTTAGGAAGGAGGGAGGCAGTCAGTTTTGTTTTTCGCTGTAGCCGCCTCACCGCAAGCCCCATTAGCTCTGTAAAGCCTAGCCCGTGGCCAATCGCAGTCTGAGGTGAAAACGAATGGTGATTGGGCAGGCTGGCTGCTACTCCAAGCCTCTCCACCCCTGGTGCCTGGAAGTCTGCTCCTCAGCTGACTCCCCCTCCCTGTCACATTTTGCCTTCCAGTGACACGTTTTTGCCACCTAAACTCACCCGAACGCAAGCCGAACTGACCGAACTGTTTGGTCATTTTGACATTCGGAATCTAGTTCAGTTCGGTCAGTTCGTGTTTGGATTCGCGTTCGGGTTCAGTCGTCCGAACAGGCTGAGTTCGGGTCGAACTCTGAACTTCCGAACCGCATTCGCCCATCCCTATGCATCACACTTGCACAAACTCAAGCTGCAGGTTTGAGTTCTAAACACAGTTCTAAACATAGGAGCAGGCCAGCCATGCTAGACACCCCACCAATTCTAGGAAAGCAATTAACCTGCAAAATCATGCATACCCTGTATAGTCTAGTAATAGTTTGATATATAACTAACAGCAGCACTTAACTCCTGCAACACTCCTTTCTTATCAGGGCTTATAATGGCAGTACATGACTCCTAAAGATGCTTTGCTCTTCTTGGAGCTTGTAATGGCGATACTTGACTCCTGAAGAGATTACCTTACTTTTCACGGGGCTTGCATCTAAGACACTTAGTTCCCAAAAGGTATCCCTTTCCTTGGAGCTTACGTAGGCATCACTTGGTTCATAGGAAGGATGCCTAATTCTTGTGATACAGCTGTCATCGGCATATGGTTCCTTTCCCAGGCACCATCCTCATTGGTAAGTTGGCTTACTACCTCAAAAGTAACAGGTCCAATGCCAACTAAGAAAATGTCTGATGCCTCTTAAAAAAGACCATGAGAGCCTTCATCAGGACCAATCAGATATTACAACATTACAGTCATCAAGAAGTAAATCATAAGGGTAAACCCCTTTGCTCTTACACTTTTAACACATACAAAGCTCAGCACACAAATTATCTAATTATTGTCCATGATGGACTTTACCACTTGTGTACGAAGCCTCCCTGCCCTAGCCACAAAGAAGGCTACCTCATTCGTGACTTCAGCTTTTTTATCTCCCAAAAGTATATCAGTCTCTGCAATGTTGACCATAAGGGGTCAAATTTGACTCTTCTCAGGAATCTCTCTCAGGGTTGTGTATATAGAGGAAAAATTAATAGATAATGTGGAAGATCCTCCACACACTCCCCCCTCCCCCCCCCGCCCCGATACATTTCCATTCCTGGTAAGGTATTCCTTTATATCTTCCTTCAACCACCGCCATAGGCATTGTTTGCAGCCTCAATGAGGTAAAGGATTTCCTTGACATGGAATTTTCGAATGCATTTGATTCCCAAGCTCTTGGCCAGGATGACCCGATTTTGAGACTTAAAAGGTTACTTACCCATAACTGGAGTTCTTCAAGGTGGCTCCAGCAACTCACACATATGGGTTCTGTGCATGCACAAAGCAGCATCTGGGAACTTTTGACTAACAGTTGATATCTCTCACAAAAAATCCTTGGAAGAATCATTGGCAGGAACCCCGCAAAGCCAGAACCTCCCCAAAGGGCCCTCCCACCCCATGCTCCCCATTGCCTGGGCTGAGGGCTCCCTCGTGGTGCATGCTCCCCATTGCCTGGGCTGAGAGCTCCTGCTCCTTCATGGTGCGTGAGGCATGGAGAGGTAGGAGATAGCTGCAAGACCTTCAAGAAGATGTATTGAAACAATTGTTATGGGTGGAAGAATGGCAGACATAGCAAGGAAGTTGTACTGATGCATCATATTTACTGCTCTCAAGCATGGGTAGCTAGAGGGATAGGGTACTCTCCAACGTTTGAGGGTTTGCTGCTTCAGTCACTGAAGTCAGCATCTGTATTTAGGTGGGACAGTCCCTCTTTGGGTGTTGAATCCCACTGTCCCTCTGTCAGGAGAGAGCAATGAAAGCATAAAATTATAGAATGCCAGAGATGGAAGGGACCCTACGGGTCATAGAATCATAGAGGTGGAAGGTACCTCAGAGATCATCTAGTCCAACCCCCTGAAAGATTACTACAATTAAAACATCCCTGGCATACAGCTGTCCAGCCTTTCTTAAAAAAAACTTTCAACCTCCCTATGTAACTTAAGAACACAAGAAGAGGCATACTGGGTCAGACCAACGATCCATCGATCCCAGCACCTGTCTCCTACAGTGATCAATCTCGCTCGCTTGGAAGAAGTACCCAACAGGCCACGATGGGGAAATACATTCCCTGCTGTTCACCCCCAGCTCCCAACAGTAAGAGGTTACATTCCCCAAACCTGCCTGGCTAATAGCTTCTAATGGATCTATTCCCAGAAACTTGTCCAATCTTTTTTTAAACCCAGTTATACTACTGGCCTTGACCACGTCTTCTGCAAACAAATTTCACAACTTAATTGTGCATTGAGTGAAAAAAATACTTTATTTTATTTGTTTTAAATCTGCTGCTAGTTAGTTTTATGGAGTGTCCCCTAGTCGTAGGGGAACTTTGTTTTATTGCTAAAGAGCTCTTACTGCTAGGAATTTTTTTCTGATCTGTAACTGAATTCCATCTTTCTGTAATTTCAGCCCATTATTTCTAGTCTGGCCATCTGTGGCAAAAAAAAAAGAACAGATCCTTGCCATCTTGTCAGTGGTAGCCCTGGTGGTGGCTGGTGGGTTCCAAGGCTGGTGGGGCACAGGGCGGTGCCAGAAGTGGGAGGGGCCAAGACAACAGGAGGCAGAGCCTAGCCAATGGGAGGCAGAGCCAGCAGTGCACATGCAAACACAAAGCAAGCAAAACAAACCATCTTAAGCCAACAATATTATGTGAAGTCCTTAGCACACCACAAAACAGCATCGTTGAGTTCCAGTTGTACCTGCCCCCCTCCCCCCCGGCACCCAAAACATACTACACAGTTTTGTTGCAATGTAAAAGGCAGCTGCTGCAACCAGTCAGGGAACATGCATGCAAAGACTAGCTATAGTGAACCAACATGTGGCATGGCCTTCTTGCAAAAAAGCCAAACTGGCACTGGAAAGGGGTCATTTTAAAATGCAGGGAACATCCCAGCAAATATTAGAAACACTTCCATCCAAGTCCTCAGGTCCCCCCACCCAAAAAAAATAGAAAGCAGGTAGCTTAGGTGGAAAACAGCAAAGGGACCATTATAACCAAGCGTAGCCATGACCAGTGAGGGCCCCCACAAAATGGCCACTGCTTTTGCACATACTTGAGGCTTGGGAGAGAAGGGGAACTTCAGCCCAACCTATTTGCAGAACCGCCTCACCCCCTGGGTTCTGGATCGGTCCCTGCGGTCATCGGAGGGTACTCTACTGAAGGTTCCCTGAGTCTGCCGGGGGGCCACAATGGAGAGGGCCTTCTCGGTGGCCGCCCCACGGCTGTGGAACTCCCTGCCAGCGGAGGCCTGTTTGGCCCCGGCTCTCCCCTTGTTTTGATGCTGTTGCAAGACGTGGCAGTTTCACCTGGCTTGGGGGGGGTAGGGGGGGATGGGTTGGGGGGCGGTTGGGGATTTTTTTATATTTCCCTTTGTTGTATATTTTAAAAGATGTTTTTAATGTTAATGTTCCATATTGTGTGCCTCCCAGAGCTGCCTGTGGCAGGATGGGTGGGTTAAAAATGCTTGAAAATAAACCAGTAGTGCACATGCAAACACCGAGCAAGCAAAGCAAACCATCTTAAGCCAATATTAGGTGAAGTCCCTTACTATGCCACAAAAGAAGCAGTGTGAACGCAAGTAGCAAAAGAGCTACGGCTGGCTCTACTGCCTGCCATGATACCTATTGCTATTAGTAGTGGAAATCTACAGAAAATTCATTAGATGATATTCCCTCCCGGTGCATGAGAACTATACTTCAAAGACCTATTTGAGAGGCAAGTGGGGCCTATGTTGGCTCTGTGATTGAGTTAATTGACCCTGAACTTAAGACAGTAAACGTTATCCCTCTTTCCCAAGATTCCTTCTGAATTTATGAAGCAGTAGGCCCCCGATGGACTACAAACACAAGGGATGGGATTTGAGGAAAATTATCGGTTACCGGTATTATCGGATCTCGGTTCATTGGAGTTATCAGTATTACCGGTATTGGATTTTTTCCCATTGAAATCAATGGGAGAAAAAAAACTGAAAATACCTGCAATAAAAGACATCTTGTCTTGTAAAACAGGGAATTAATTCAGTCCCCACGGTATCCCAACACACAAGGACACAAAGAGCCCATTCCATTAGTTTAGTTTCTCTTGCTAAGGGGCACTAGGGGGTTCCTTGGTAATCAAGACACACCTTAAAAACCCAAGGAACCCATCACTTACTAGCAGTCACACGCACACATGCTTCCAGCTAGAACTCCTTCCAGGATACCAAGCTGATGTAGAATAGCTTCCAAGCCCAAGGTCCCAGAAAGGGGGGGGGGGGGATGCTACATAGCAATTGGCCAGCACAGTCAAGTGCCCACCCCCTACTCACATCCCTACCCCCCCTCCAAAAATCTTAGGGAAGCTTCAGGATTGGATGCCTTTTTTGAATTAAAAAAAGGCAACCAATCCAAGGCAGGGTAAAAGAAAGGTGCCAAATATAGCCATAACAAAGTTACCACAGGGAAGGGGCAGGAACTCCAAGAGGACTCAAGGACACATAAAAACTGTGCCCATGGATTCTTTTGTTTCTCACTGTGGTACAAGATGTGTTTACGATGCCAATTGGCCAGCAGAAATGTCACCCATATATCTTTCTGTGCTGTGACCATCCCAACTCCTCTCCCTCGTTACTGGGAATTTGGAAGCATCTGCTTAAGAAAGAGCCAATACAAGATTCTCTTATGTGCTTTATCACAGTGCTGTAGGATGTGATTATGATAAGTGGCCAGCTTGGATGTGAGAACCATGTCTCATGATTGCTGGGATGCTATCCCCCTGCCCTCTGCCTTGCTGCCTGAAGTCCCAGTTATGTCTTTTCGAGACCAGTCACATCTCTGTCCCAGCCAGGGTGTCTTTGAAATGTCAAGCCAGTTGGCCAAAGGAGGTATCTGTCATCTCTGCTTTTTGACACAGGCTTCAGTCTGGGTGGGCACTCCAGGTGCATGGAAGTGTCCGTCAACTTGCAGAGAATGCCCCAGGAGGGGCAGGAGGATGCTGGGCAGCACCCCAGGTGCGTGGGGACTGGATTTATGTAGCTAGCTGAACTCTTGCAGCGACCTCTAGCATGCACACAGACACACAAAGCCTGCCAGCAAAGTCTGAGAAAACACTCCGACCAAAGCCAGAACTAACCACAGACAAAGAGCAGGCCCAAAGAAGAACAGCTTATATCTACCCTCTATGTCCGCCTTGAAGCCACCACCGATTGGTCCTGTAAAGTTGGAAGCATGCAGTAATTGGCCAGTGAATGTGCCTGTCTGTTGGGCTGCTCCCCCTCCCATCTACAGCCCCCTCCCCCCTGCCATGCCTGTCTCTAAATGGCACTGCATGTTAACAAAAGTCTTCAAGAGAGAAACTTCAATTGCTTATAAAATTTGGACCCTTTATCAAATATTTCTAAATTTGGAAGAGATGATCCTAAATGTCTGAGATACAATCCTGCCAAATTTCATGTAAAATGGATGGAAATTTTTAAAACAAAAAACAACAACAACAAAATCACAGACAGAAATGCATTTACATGTAAATAGCTTATAATATCAGGACACATTATCCAGTCTTTCTGAAATTTGTCAGAGATAATAACCCTGGGGAGGGACATAACCTAAACCGTTTTCATGCAAATTGGATGGAATACAAAGAGGCTGGAGCCAGGAATGTGTACGCAGCTTTTCTTAAAATCACAACATTTAATTGCATATTAAATCAGTTCCCTTTACCCAATCTCTTTGAAATGTGGTACACACAATGCCCTCTGTTGGTGGCACAATCCCAGCAGGTTACATCAACATTGAATATGAAACAAAAAGGTTATAATCAAAAATGCGTTTTTCAGTGTTTTCCTATTAACTCATAATAACAAAATTAAATTATTTAGTTATTTCATTATGTTCTTTCATTTTTGTTATTCAGTAATAAAAATGAAAGAGCCCTCTTTCATTTTCATTATTATAACAAAAAAAACAAGATGCACACCCCTACAAACAAGACATTAGCTCACAACAGTCCAGACTGTTGTGGGTGTCCATCTGTCCATTTATTATTGTTCGTCCCACCAGCCATGTGGCCTCCACCCACTGGACATGCAGCCCCCACTGATGGCAGGGTCTTGCAGAACATGTAGCCAACTATGTAGGTGAATTCAGGCTACTGTGCACCCATGTGTCCGTGTCCCGTCAACTAGGTTGTGTGCAGCACATCCATGCATCCAGTTCCTCCAGTCCAGTCTCAGGTTGAAATCCTAAAGCATCCAAGAAGCAACTGCTTCCTGCCCCTCGCTCTGCTCTTACTCCCACTGGTGCTCCAAGTGGGGGCTTTTTGCAAGTGCATGAAAGACACGCTGGGGGCTGCCCATTTTATTAGGATGGACACACAAAACTTGTGAGTGAAGGATGAATGGACAGAACCTGGACTGCAACAGGCTAATGTCTAGTTAGTCAACACCCTTTGTTGCCCTTCTTTGAACCCGCTCCAGTTTGTCATTGTCCTTTTTAAAATGAGGCACTCAAAACTGGATGCAACACTCTAGGTGACCAGGACTGAAAAGAGTGGAATTATTGCCCCTGCTGACTTGGAGACAATGCTTCTGTTATTTTAGTCTTTCATCCAAGTAATTTTGTTGGATAGCGTTAGACCCAGGACAGAGTCCTGCAGCACCCCACTCAATACCTCTCTCCAGTTTGATGAAGAACCACTGATGATCACTCTTTGAGCATGGTACTTCAACCAGCTGTAAATCCACCTTGTTGTAGTGTCTCTCAGCCCACACCTTGCAAGCTTGTCAATGAGGATCTCGTGTGAAACTTTGTCAAGACACCAGTATTCAGTCCTCCAGCATATCTTTCTTGGTTGCCTTCCAGGAAAAGTACCAGAGAGGACAATGGGGAAATGGGGTAAGGGTTGATGGTATGACAAGAAACTAAGTGGAATAATGAGAAGAGTTTGTCCCTTGTTATATGCTTAGGATGCTGGGAAGTGTGTGTGCATGACTATGTGTGTGAGGGGATGGAGGTTGTTCAATGAGAGGTGGGGGTTATTGGCCAAGGGGGTGGAGCTTGTCCCTCTTTGGTCAACCAAAATGTTGGGAAGTAGGGGGGCCAGGATTATAGCCTGCATGCTGCATTGACATATTATAAATGCAGTAAACTTGCTCCACCAAAGGGATAGCAAAATACAAAGCAGTTGCCTGAATTAATAAATTTCTTGGTATTGATGTTTTAAGTCAGAGCATGAATCTTGTGGGAAGTGTTGTTTTCTCATTCTGTTTCATGCTTCACTGAAATGTTCATCACACTAACTTCTCAAAGGCTGTTATCATTTATCTAGACTCCAGTGACATTTCTTGTCAAGCACACTTATTACAGTGACCTGATTTCTTCCAGAGCTAGGCTTTCTATACATTACACGGTTTCTGCAAGAGATCTGGTTCTTTTATCCATCCACCTCCATACTCTTGGAAAGACACAGGGGACCCCACTGATCAGATTTAAAGCTATTCTAATGGTATGGCACCATCGAGTCCCCATGCAGCAGCAAAACCTGGTGCCCCTGAGAAACCATTGTGGTGTACCAGGTAGGGGGATGGATGTCTGTGGAAAGACTCGGTTCTGGGAGGGGCAGCTACAAGGGTAGGAAATTAGTTAGGGTCAGCCCTGCCAGAATATATTCGTAGTCACCCATAAACAAGTATATAATAAGGTGAGTCTAGAGCTGAAAGGGTTCCTAATTTGGTATCGTACATTAATACCCACATTTTTAGTAGCATTTCAGCTATTCAGTAAAAATTGGTAATTTCTGGTACCGGTTTACCAAAAGAAAAGAAAAAAATCTGTACAGAAAATGAAAAAATTGGGACTGGAAGATGGTATTTCAGAACATTCTGGGACATCAGGTCCCCCAAATTAGGTACCAATCCATACCTGAAATGTTAAAGTCAATTCTGGTACCAGAAATTCAAGGTGTATACTGATTTTTGTGGGTACTTATTTCAGCTCTAAAAGATGACCAACCAATTGCTGCAAAGATTTAGGACAAGTGATAGGATTGGCCAAGAAAAGTAATCAAGGGGATCCCTTTTATTTGACCATTCCCTTTATGAACAACTGCACACAAGCTTTTGTGCAACACACAGCACTTCTGAAGACAGGTAGAAGACATTACAAGCCAAGTCTTTCTTGAAGTAACTATATAGTCTCTCATACACTATTCTAACCTGGCTTCTTTGTATTTAACTCTGGTTCCTACCTTAACTTTTCATACCTGCTTGACGAAGGGCTCTGGGAAGCTTGCACCCATCAATAGAAGATGGTCCAATAAAAGTTACCACTTCGTCTCTTGTCTCTCTCATACTTGGGACCGACTGGGTCAGTAACCACACTGTAAACAAGCAAAGTCAATGGAAATAATGTCAAATAATCAAGTGCGAACCAAATACCATTACTTTAATATCTCAGAGTCAAAGAGCTGGAAGGGACCTCAAGAGTCATCTAAAGAGTTAAAGTGTAATCCTAACCTTGTTGAAGGCAGTGAGTGTTAGTGGATGAGACAGTAGCCCATTGGAACCTGGGTTCACTCGGTGCACCTCCCACACAGCCACCATTCACATGGTTCACGGACAAACTCAATAAACGGGGAGGCACTTTGTGCAGCCCCAGAGGCTGCCCATGACTCTCAGCCATGGTGAACTCTGGGTACAGGAAACTGCCCCCACTGTTTTCATCTGTTTTCTTTGGGTTTTGGTTTGTGTGGAGTTTTTTACTTTTTGGAGTGCTCCAAAAGCAAGAGTCAAAGCGCCAGTAAGAGTAGGAGCGGAGTCACTGTTTAGACAGCTGTAGGCGCTGTGCCTGGGACTCTAAGGTCCTGGTAGACCTGCATGCACTCAGAGGCTGCACGCACCCCGATAGAAAGGAAATGGCACCATGGGCACACATTAACTAGGATTACCCAGCATTTGCCTGCATGGCAGACTTCACATTCTCCAAGATGACACCGTGTCAGCTAAGTGGTGGCCCCGTGTCCAGTGGGGGTGAACATCTGGCAAAACCCTAATAAAACAGTGTGGTCTAATGTGGGTTAATATTAGCTAATGTGGGCTATTGTCTTGTTTGTTTTCATCCAATGAGGAAAGTCCTGTTAGCTTCAGCAGGGGTAAGATTACATCATTGGGGCTTAGTCCTCCACCACTAATTTCAATGTGAAATTGGTGCCCTTAGTCATTAATGCAACCAGTTACAGAAACTACACATAATCATATTGATTTTACAACACTGCCCTTTTCTCTTTTTCCCCCAGCCTAAATAAAAGCTTGCCTAGAGTATTTAACCAACTCTCAAAATCAAATTATTGTTTCAAAAGGATATTAATTCAGTTGCTCTAAAGGACATCATTCAGAATCAATGTGCCAGCCACTTTGCAAATAAGAAGGTGATGATTTTATAATTGAAAGTGACAAAAGGCAGGAAAAGGATGGGGTGGAGGAGGAAAACACATTAGTCTGCTCGTTCACAGAGTACGTGACTCAGAGAAACAGGTTAGGAAAGAGGAACATGAAAGCAAGGCTACCTCATGCACTGGTATCCACCCATAGCCAAGAGATCACATTTAACCACACACATGCTGAAGAGTCACAGTTCTTGCAGGCAGAAGTTTGTAAATGCAATCCAATCAACTAAAATAATAATAATTTATTACTGGCACTGGCTATACGCCGTGGCCAAAATAAAACAATTACAATCAGTATAATACAGTATATCCGTAAAATAAACACGACCCACTTAGCGGTGGTGAAAAAGTATCACTTGGACAGAATCAACAATTACTGAGCTCTCTAGCCGTCATAACAAGCTTAAAGATTAAATTGAAATGTTTAGAGGTTGCAAAAAAAATGAAGTAACTGTAAAGGAGTAGAAAAAGGCCTCTGAGCAAGCCATGGAGTCAAATAAATCCTTCTTAAGTACGTAGTAAGCGGGAAAACAAACAATAAATCCTCAATATGCCCTTGGTTGCACAGACATAACCTATTTTTATATGGAATGCCAGCACATCTACCTATTAGAACTTTGGTCGGGAGTAGGTCAAAGCAAAGTAAAGTCATAACCCTGCGGAGCTTAGCATCCTCCACGTAATCCAAATAGAGCTCACAGCCCGAGGTAAGCTTAAAAACTTTATAAAATGGAACACTCCTAAGCATCTGTATAGCACCCAGGTCCACTTGGACAGTTTGATCCCTAAGTTGTTTCTTTATAATCATCTTTCTGCTGTAAGCAGGAAGAGTTCTTAACATGTCCGGAGACAACCCCAAGTCATGTAAATGTCTCACCACTCTGCCTCTTCATAACCTTTAGGACCAACAAGTCCTGGCCTCCTCAAGGCAGGAGCGCGGGAGTCTATCTTCCGGCATGTCCTCCACCTGGACCAATAACTCAAAGCGGCTTTAAGAATCTTAATTTCCAACGGCAATGTCCCAGTTTCAACTCAGAGCAAGCAAGCAGGCATACATTTAGGTGCCGCAAGCAATGTACTCAGGAATTGGTTTTGGAGAGGCTCAAATGCCTTGCCAGCAGCCAACCCCATACTTCAGCTCCATAGAGGACTGGTGGTTTAGTTTTTAGATCAAAAAGTTTCAAGGCAGGTAGAACAAGCCTCCCCCCATGTAGCCTCCAGAATCTCAAAAGCCCTGCAACTGCCTGCCTCATCTTTAACCTGGCAGCCTCAACGTGACCCTGCCAGGTTACAGAAGCGGCAAAAAGTAATCCCAAGTACCGATAAGAATTTACTTGTTCTAGTCTAACCCCATCAAGGGTTCAATTAATTATGCCTAATAGGACGCCTTCCTGCTATCAGTACCTTGGATTTCCCGTAGTTTATTGACAGTTGCATCTCCTTGCAAAACTGGCCAACCGCTAGAAGCATTCTGTCCATCCCCAGTGCAGAGGGAGAAAGCAGCACCATATCACCTGCGTAATTTTCTCCCTGACTGGGAGAAAATAATCACCCTTCAGGTTTGTGACTATCCCATTTATGAAAAAATTAAATTAAAAAGGGGCGAGGATACAGCCCTGTTTGACTCCATTTGTAGCTAAAACCTGATTTGAAAGTTTCCCATTCATGCCCAACCTAACTCTAAGAGAAGTTTGATTGCATAATGCTTGTACCAATCATATCAGCCTCCAGTCAATATTCGTTCTATACAGTTTATCCCATAGGATTTTTCTATCTACTAGACTGAAGGCTGAACGTAAATCTAGGAAAGTGAAAATCAATCTACCGTTCCTGATTTTCACATGTTTCCAGTAAGTGCATGAGTGTAAAACAATGATCGATCGTGGAGTGCCCAAGACGAAAACCTGCCTGTTCCTCTGGGAAATAATCAGTTACTCTAGCCCAGTCTTCAGGTTTAACAAGCAGGTATCTAGCATACAGCTTGGCCACTACGCTGATCAGACTTATTGGGTGGTAATTCTGGGGTAAATTCCAATCCCCTTTTTTATAAATAGGTACAATAACGCTGATGTTCCATCCTGCCGGAATCGAACCACTGCTGTTAATACTATCAAACAATTTAGCAAGTACTGGAAGACACCAGTCAATATTCTGATGAAATAAATCCGCAGGAATACCGTCTATCCCAGGCGCCTTTTGTAACTTAACTTTCAAAAGTCAAAGCCTCACCTCCTCCAAATCCACAGGTGGCCATAGCAGACATTCCCATAGTCCTCCTGATTCATCGTGGCAATATCAGGTATCCGATTAAAAATACCTGTAAAATAAGACTGCCACAACTCTGAAGCTAGCAGTGCCTGCAAATAAAAAGTTCGAAAAACTGTCTTGACTAAAGCCCAGAATTTACTGTGGGCACACTTTTTTACAGCAGTGGGCAACGCCTCCCAAGCTCTCTGTTGGAAAGCCGCCTTCTTACGCTTAATCAATTTTTTATAGTTGGCCTTCTCAGTTGCGTACTGAACTGCATTAAACTTACTACAACAATGCTTAAGCGTCCTAGCACGCTTCCTAAGACAATTCCTTTGCCTCCAACACTCAGAGTCAAACCACTTGGGAGAATGAGGTCTGGGTCTGTCAGGAGTCTTTATTAGAGGACAAAAACTTCCCAAAATGTCCCAATAAATCGGCAAATATTGGGAATATCACACTAGGGTCATTCTGTTTTAAATCTAGGAAAGCCTGCTTCATTTCAAATAAGATTGGATTGGATTCATGAAAATCAATTATTGAGGTAGGTTCCTAAATGGCTCACAGCTGAGCACCTCCCAGACATATAAAGGTAAATATAATCAAAATCTGTTTGTCAATATTCAGCCTGTGGGAGAAATAATGATGGCTTTCAGAGAAGTATGTCTCCGTATGTGTCTCTACTTGTCTTCACATAGAGTTTATTGTGGGAAATTCAAATAGGAGAAATGAGCTTTGCATATAGTTCAGATGAGGCCTGTGGTCACTTGCGACTCTCAGAGATGAAGTACCATAGTCTAGCACCTGCTCCCAAGAAGTTCTCTCTTCATCACCCACTACCTTTGCTGCTCTGTGGTTTCATTGTTCTGGCAGAATACAACTGTTGCTGAAGCTCATGCTCAGAGGAGAGGGGACAATTTCTTAGGTAGTTAAGTCCCATTTCATAGACGTATCAGAGACTTTGAATAGGATTCTGAGGTCCAATGTCAGGGAGCCAGTATAGAGACAGAACTGGCCTGAGACGTTTTGCCGCTCTGAGAAAACATATCCCCAGCATTACAACCTGGAGCACTGCAGAGCTCACAACAGGTTGCAGGGGTATTTCTGTTCCCTGCCATTCATAGCAAATCTCACCACCAGGGCTTCCAGCATGAACAGTCAGGGGAAAAGATCGGTGGAAAAACAGGGGCGGCGGGGCTAGCCCAGCCTTTTTCATTAGATCATGGGGTCTGTGGGACCTCTCAATACCATCCCCAGAAGGCTGCCAGTCTAGACAGGGTGCCTCTCTGGATCAGAGCACATGGCAATTTGTGTTGCTAGGCAGCTGGGCTTCTGAATTCTGTGGTTGTTGGAGTTCATTCAGTGTATGTGACTTCTTTCGTAGGTATAAAGCATACAAGACAAGAATGAGTGGATCGACATGGATGGATAGATTACTGGACAAATCTCTTTGGAATAAGAGGCTTGTGACATCTATGGTGCAAAACAATGCATTTTTATTTTATGTCAAATATTTTATTTTATTTTAAATTGTCACTGTACTTATTCTTTTGACTCAGATATTGCATAGTCTAGAGAGAGGGTGGTTGTCATGTTGGACCCAAACACAGGAGATGGAGAGAAAGTAGTTCTGATGATCTTTTTTGTTGGACCAACTTCTGCTGCAGTCAATAAATAGGCAAGCTTTCGGGTCACACAGAACCCTTCCTCAGTTTGGACTTTTTACTTGCCCGAGGAAGGACCCTATCTGGCCAAAAGCTTGAATACTCTCACCAATAGAAGCTGGTCCACAATAAAAGAGATACCATCTGAGATACTGTATAGTAAATCCAAACTGAAAGATGTGTCAAGCTAGGGGTGTGCATTCATTTCATTTTCTGGGGTGGTCAATGCCTCCCTGTGGGAGGCAGAGTGCCGGGCTGCCTCAAGGAGGCAGTGGTGCAGCCTCTGCTCAAGAAACCATCGCTTGACGCTCACTCCCCTGCCAGCTATCGGCCTGTCTCTAACCTTTTTAGGGAAGGTTATTGAATGGGTAGTGGCTCAGCAGCTCCAGGGACATCTTGACCGGGTCAGTTATCTTGTTCCTTTTCAGTCTGACTTTCATCCGGGCCATAGCACTGAGACAGCACTTGTGACCTTGGTAGATGAGCTCCGCCGTGAAAAGGACCAGGGTCGCTCGACCCTATTGGTCCTGTTAGATCTTTCAGCTGCATTTGATACTGTTGACCATGAGATGTTGGTGATGTGCCAACTGTACCTCTCATTTTCAACTGACCTAGACCCGGCTGTCTCGGTGCTTACTCAGTGTTTGGCAGCTGTGGGGGACTGGATGAGGGATAATCGATTGCGACTGAATCCTGACAAGATGGAGGTGATGTTAGTGGGTAAGTCAGTGGATGTGACAGCCCCCTCGATTGATGGGATCTGTCCTCTGTTGACTTCCCAGGTGCAGAACCTGGGGGTGCTCCTTGATGCGCAGCTCCGCCTGGATCTCCAGGTGGAGGCTGAGGCGAGGAGTGCCTTCCGCCAGTTACATCTGGTGCAGCGCCTTCGGCTGCTGGTTTCGGTTCCGGACCTAGCCACAATCATCCACGCTTTTATTACCTCTCGGTTAGACTACTGCAATGCGCTCTACGTGGGGCTACCTATGGTGACGGCTCGGAAGCTGCAGCTGGTGCAGAATGCGGCCTCCCAGCTCTTGGTGGGGCTGGGTCGCTGGGAGCACATTACACCAGTGCTCCGATTTCTGCACTGGCTGACAATAGTCTTCTGGGCCTGATTCAAAGTGTTGGTTTTGACCTATAAAACCTTATATGGCCTGGGCCCTACCTACTTGCAAGACCGCCTCACTCCCTGGGTTCTGGACCGGCTCCTGCGGTCATCTGGGGGTGCCTTGTTGGAGGTCCCTCAGGTTTCCTGGGGGGTCACACAGGCTAGGGCATTCTCGGTGGCCGGGCTCTGCCTCTGGAATTCCCTCCCAGTGGAGGCCCATCTGGCCCTGGACCTCCCAACTTTTCGTAAGAAATGTAAGACCTGGTTGTTCCGTCAGGCGTTTGGCGAGGGAGAGGAGTGATGAGTTGGATAGGGTATGGGAATTGGAGAAGGGTGTGGTGGTTTTTTTTGTGTTTTTATTACTAGTATTGTCATCTATTGAGGGATAGTTTTTAATTGTTTTAATGTATTATATATTTATTGCTGTTAGCTGCCCTAGGCTGCCTGCAGCAGGAGGCGCGGGATACAAGTTTTATGAAAATGAATGGAGCCCCATTCATTTTTGTAACTAAGCATATGAAAATGAATCAAGCAAACAACAATCATTTGCTTTCATTTGTTTAATTTTTTTTTAAAAAACAAAACAAAACTGCACACACACAAAATGGCTGCTGCCCCAGCATTTTGCACACACGCGCACCCTTTTCTAAAAAGGCAGCAGCAGCATTGCCGCCATTTTGGGAAAGGGTAGTCAATCTGCACATGAGTAGACTGGCTGCTATTTTCCAAAATGGTGGTGATGCCTCCAGTGCCATTTTGGAAAAGACATGAATGTGCTGAACTGCCCCAGCATCCATTTAAATATTTTTAAAATAAGTAACTGTGCAGTGATTTTTTAATTTTTTAATTTAAAAAAAAAAATACTTTAATAAAAAAACAAATGAAAATGAATAGGTTTTCCATGAAAACCCTTGAAAACCTTTCCAAACAAAAACAAATGAGGTGCCTTCTGCACACCTCAGGCAGTGGCTTAGTTATATCAAGATGACTAGCTGCTGATTCTAATATATTGTAGAATAATTCCGACCAAGGCAATGTGTCAGATTGAGAAGAGATATCAAAATGTAGATGCTCATCTTAGAGTTGCATCAAATACCAATTGTAAGACTTTTGAGTTTACAAAAGTTTCATAAAACAACGTGAGAACAAACTCTCTCATAGCCCTTCAGCACTTCTTAGTCCTGTACTAGTTCACACAAAGTCAAGCAGTGTTAGAAAATAAAAGAGAAAAGCAATTTAATATAAATTTAATAAAGACCACTGAATATGGCTGGATGAGGGTTCTTTCGTATCTAAATAAAATGGCTTCCCTTCAAATGCTTACCCAACCCTTTAATGCTAAATTTTACACAGTATCATAAAAGTGTACCAGGAAGCATTGTCTGAAATACACAGGCTCTGAACTCATTCAGTAGCTGACGTGTCAGCTGTTCATTCAAAGAGACCCACTGTTTAGGAAACACCATTCATATAACAAAAACAGTAGTTGATCTAGGCGAGACACAGAAAGGGAAGAGATTTCAAGAAGATGAAAATCAGTTTATAAAAATTGAGACCAGTTTCAATAGAAATGTGGCATTATACATAGGAAGCCTTTCTCTCCAGCTTCTTCTTTTCTAAAGCACACAGTTCCCATAAATCAGTTGTTCTTTAACCTTCCAATAACTCCCTGTGAAATTCTGAATCCTGCAGAAATTCTCTAGAGAATTTTGTGTTTGTTAAAAGCTGCTCTGACAGCCCTGGAGACTGAGCTTCCCCTTTATTAATTATTTATTATTTATTATTATTATAAACATTTATATAGTGCTAGCCATGTACCTGGTGCTGTACAGAAAATAGAAATAGACGTGGTCCCTGCCTGTGGCTTACAATCTAAAAGACAAGGAGGGGGAGACAGGGAGAGGGGACAGTGGGAGAGATTGTCTTCTCCCCTAACAAACATTCAGGCAGATTTTAGGTCTCAGGTGCATGTGCTTGGCTTGGTTACAATCAGGTTGGTTGCAGCAGTCTACAGAGGAGGGCAGACAGTAAGTATATGGGGAACGACTAGCAAGCATTGGGAAAGGCGGCAAGGAAAAAGTGGGTCTTGAGGAGGGATTTGAAGGAGCGGAGGGAAGGGGCAAGGCGGATGTGGGTAGGGAGGGAGTTCCAGGCATGGGGGTCAGCGAGGGAGAAGGGTTGAAGGCGGTTAGGTGAGCAGGAAAAACGAGGGAGAGTGAGGGAGGGGACAGAGGAAGAGTGGAGAGTGCTTGCAGGAGTGCGTAGGGAGATTAGGTCCGAGAGGTAAGGGGGAGCTTGGTCGTGGAGTGTTTTGAATGTGAATACCAGGAGTTTAAACAGGATATGTTCAGGAAGGGGGAGCCAGTGAAGAGAGAAGAGGAGAGGCTGCACATGGTCGAAGCGATGGGCAGAGTGAATGACCTTGGCAGCAGAGTTTTGGATTGCGATAAGGGGNAGGCCAGCAAGGAGGAGGTTGCAGTAATCGAGGCGAGAGATAACCATGGCATGAACAAGGGTTTGGGCCAAGGAGGTAGAGAGAAAGGGGTGGATCCGAGCAATGTTATGGAGAGCGAATTGGCAGGATTTGGCAACAGAGTCAATATAAGGTTTAAAAGAGAGGTGTGTGTCGAAGATGAAGCCCAAGCTACGGGCTTGGAGAACAGGATGGATGGTGACTCCATCGATGCAGATGGACAGGTTTGAGGGAGAGGAAGGGGAGGGAGGAAAAATGAGAAGTTCGGTCTTGGCCATATTGAGCTTGAGTTGACGTCGGGACATCCAGGCGGAGATATCAGAGAGGCAGTTGACGAGGCGTGAGTGGACAGAAGAGGGGGGGTAGAAAGATAGAGTTGGGTGTCATCAGCGTAGAGATGATATTGGAATCCGTGGGAGGCAATAAGTTTGCCAAGGGACTGGGTGTAAATAGAGAAGAGGAGAGGGCCAAGGACAGAGCCTTGGGGGACCCCAACCAAAAGGGGGAGGGAGGAGGAGTTTGACTCAGGGAGCGAGACTTTAAAGGAGCGGTCAGAGAGGTAGGGGGAGAACCAGTCTCCTAGACTGATGAAAACTTCCTCACGCAAGCAGTGCCACTGAAACCAAGAGACCTGCTAGAAAAAATGTGCACTACACACTCACTGAGGTGACATTGGGTTGCCCAATATTGGTCCTTTTCACATGAGATGCCCCCACCCATCTCCACATAGTTTCGCTGTGTGGAGGCGCCCGTGTGAATGCCGCAGGGGGTGGGTGGGTGGGGATGTGTGCAATGGGCTCAGTGGGTGTGCACCTGTGGGAACACTGTGGCCACACACCCATCTCCCCACCCACTGTGGTCTGTTTAAAAAGGGCCATTGTCTGGTTCTAAAAGGGGGAAGCTGCCCCACCAATAGGCCTCGGCCCTGACTTTAATCCTGACACAAAAAAGAAGGTCCAAAACCATTCAAACATCAAAAAAAGAATAATAGAAAATGTCGAGTAAGAATAAGTAGCTGTGGAGGCAGGCTTACAGTTTCTGGAAGAGGAACTTCCAGAAGTTCCTGGAAGTTCTTCCAGGAACTTCTGAATAATCTTTCTGACTTCTGAATAACCTTTCTGTGGCATTATTCTCATTTTCCATCCTGACACAGAATGACAAAGACTGAGAAACCCTGAAGACATAATCTTAAAACAAAAGTGTTATCTAAGATATTCTGAGACTTGTGGTTAAAACATATTGTATCAAGTGGCTGTGAGCTACCGCTGTCAAAACAGCCATCCGACTGGAGATAAGTGCTGACCAAAGAGTGGTGCCAAAGTTACCACAGGTTCCAAAGGGCCAGTCATGGACAGCAACTCTTATTGGTCACCATCATGCTGAGCTGTATTCCAGTACCCTTAATCGCACCGAATAGTACCAGACGCAGGCAAAGGCAGCAAAACAACTGTCTGGAGTCCAGCATTACTCAGCCTGAGAACGGGTGTCAAAGTATGTGTCTGTTACACCACATGACACATGTAATTCCCCTCTTTTTTTCTGAATGTAATATTAGTAGGAACTTAAATCCTTACGTCACTTCTGCTTTTAATAGGACCTGAAATTAAATGTTAGCAACCCAAGATACCAGCAACCTTGTGTAGACCTATTTTCCACGAAGTAGGAGAGCTAGTAAGTCTGACAGATCTAAAGTTGCATTCCCAGAAGAGCAAAGTCCTTTGGTCATCAGACACAGTAGAATAAAGAAGATGGAAGGCTCTTTCATTGGCATGATTTAACTTATCCTTTGGCAATTATAGGATTACACAGGCCACACCCATGAGACTTTCACCCTGAATTTCCACTGCATGGGCCACGGCCACAGCTTGGTTGCCCCAGGTGTAATGGGCATGTCTACACAGGAGATTGCATTGCATGCCACAATTCTTGGAATCCTCCTCCCATACAATGATTTCAGGATTGCATCCCATGGGGTAGTGGGCATTTTTACACACACCTTAAAATGCTGGTCTTTCAATCTTCTGGGTTTACAAGTCCACAAGTAAGTTACGCTCTACGTGGGGCTGCAACACGCTCTACGTGGGGCTGCCCTTGTTCCTGGTTTGGAGGCTGCAGCTAGTGCAGAATGCGGTGGCCCGCCTCCTCTCGGGGACAGGTCGCCGGGACCACATAACACCTGTGCTCCGGACTCTGCACTGGTTGCCGATAGCGTGCCGAGCCAGGTTCAAGGTATTGGTGGGAGGGTGGGTTAGTGGGTTTTTATTCCCCTA
>QEPC01013103.1:1416256-1437090 GCA_003113815.1 Sphenodon punctatus | reverse complement strand
GGTCTGCCGGGGGTGCCTTCCTGGAGGTCCCCCGTGTTAAGCGGGGGGCCACGATGGAGAGGGCATTCTCGGTAGTGGGACCGCGGCTGTGGAACTCCCTTCCAGAGGAAGCTCGCCTGGCCCCATGCCTGTTAATATTCCGGCGAAACTGTAAGACCTGGCTGTTCGCCCAGACCTTTGGGAGGGAGGGTGAGTAGGGTGGGGTTTTAGTTCCCCCACCTATTTTTGGTTTTTAGTCTGCCCTGTATATTAATTATTTTTATATTTATGGTTGTTTTAAATTGTTTTTATTGTATTTTTATAAAAAATTGTTGGAAGCCGCCCCGAGCTGCGTGGCAGGAGGGGCGGGGTAGAAATTTATAAAATACATAAATAAATAAATAAATAAATATCCTAGGTAGAGGCGTATGCTCAGTAGTTAAATATTTATTGGAGGATCGTGATGTGGCTGTCTCCACCAAAATAGCTAAATTTCTTTGGAAAATTTATGTTAATAAACTTAGGGAGAAGTCGGCCCCCATTTAAATAAAGGGGTGGGGGTCTGCCTCCCCCACCCTGGCTGTTAAGACGAACTTGGTTACTGTGTGTAAGGATTTGAGTGTATTACTTTTGCTAATTATTACTCCACCATTGGCGGGGGCCTTATTTACTTCTATTTTATTATGGTATTTATTATTCATTATGCATTATTACTGTGAATTATGGATATGTATTTATGGTTTTATTTTGGGAGTTATCCCCCCTCTTTGCAATGACTGTATTGTCATGCAATAAATTTATTTATTAATAATAATGGGACATTTAATAACAAAATATACAAGAATAAGAGCAGGGAAGTTATTCCTGGCCTTCATTGATTTAAAGAAGGTCTTTGATTCAGCGGTTAGAGGAAAATTGTGGGTAAAATTAAGAATGCTTGGTATTAATGAGGAATTGTTAACACATAATTCAACTACATAGCAATAGCAAATCAAGAGTGAGGTTTGACCCAGAAAATAAGCTTTTATCCCCAGGGGTGGCTGGTGGGTTTTGAGGTTGGAGGGGCAGTAAGGTTGGTCGGCCTGCCGGTGGCAACAGTGGGCGGAGCCAGGGCAACGGTGGGTGGCAAAACACAGCAGCAAGGAGTTCCAAGGGTTAATGTTGGATAGACATTACATTACTTAATCAAGCAATTTCAATTAGGTTAGGCAGGTTATAATCACCTCCTCTGCCAGGTTTAAGAGCAGGCAGACAACCTTAAACCTCACTTACAAGCAGTTTTAGCAAAGACACACACACGCAGCAGAGGTTAAGAATACTGCTTCAGCAAGAAGGGACTTGCTGCAGTATGTTGGAGGGACCCCAATCCCTGTTTCAGAAGTCCCTTCTGAAGCAGTATTCTTGCCCTCTGCTGTGTGTGTGTGTGCTGGGGGGTGGGGGTTGGATTTCAAGGCCCATGAATCACCAGACTCACAGTTACATCTCAGGATCTCAAAACCATCCTATTTCCAGCATTGTGAACACACCTAAAGATCTCCAGACTCACAGTTACATCTCAGGATCTCAAAACGATCCCATTTCCAGCATTGTGAACACACCTAAGATCGCCAGACTCACAATTACAGGGGGCAGGGTGGGGAGACCCTCGGGGGGTGGAGGAATGGTGGGGGGACCCTTGGGGGATGGGGGGACCCTCTGGGGGGTTGGATCAGGGGGGTGGGGAGGGATCACTTACCTGGCTGCTGCTCCAGTGGTCCCCGGGGGCCTGGGCTGCAAGGCAGGGGGGTGGTGGGACTTTACCTTGTTTTAAATTGCCTGCATGTCCTGCTGCTCCGGAACCAGGACGCATGGGCATTGCAATTTAAAAGCTAAAAACAACAACAACAACAACAAAGTTCCCTGCCTTGCCACACCCTCCCGCCCCCCCTCCCATCGCTCTGAGTGGCAGATTGGGAGGGGGGGAGCGGCAGCAGCAGGGAAGTGGTTGAGGCTGGCGGCGCGCTATTTGAATCAGAGAGGGAGAGCACAACAGCGCACCACCAGCCTTGTCCCTGAGCATGTGCGGCTGAGGCAGGGAGCAGCGCGCATGCGTGCTGGTGGTCCCTGCCTCAGTTGCCAGGTCCAAAGCTTCTCGCCTGGGCAATTGCATCAAGCGCCCAGGCAAGAGGTTCCATTGCGCCCATTAGGCTCAATGGAAAAGGCTAGCCCCTCCCTCCACAGCACGTCCTATGCATGCTGTGGATGGAGGGGCTCAGCCACCCAAATCGTGTTTTCAATAGAAAATGCGGTTTGGGCGGCCGAGCAGCTCAGCCTTTTTGTCCCTTCCAGGACCCACTTTCAGAGTGGCTCTGAGAGTGGGTCCCGGAAGGGAGATCACTGACAGCAGCAGCAGCCTCTGAAGCAGAAGTCAGAGGCTGCTGTTGCTGTCAGAAGCGGCGGCGCTTTTTAAAAAAAAAAACTAGAGCAGCGGTGGGGGGTTCCCCACGGCGCTAGGAGGGCAGTGCCCCAAACTTCCTGGGGGGGGAGCCGCCACTGTTTATCTCCTATTAATATTTTGGTCAGGGTACGTCAGGGATTGTTTAATTTATACTTAAGTGATTTAATACAGGAGCTACAAAAACGAGAGCACTGTCCCCCTAAAATTAAGAATCAACCTATTACAGATTTATTATACACAGATGATATAGTTCTGATATCACAAACAAGGAAAGGACTTCAATGCCTCCTGGAAAATTTTACTGACTATTGTACTGAAAAGGAGTTAGAAATGAACTATAATAAATCACAGATCGTGGTGGTTGGTAGAAATACCTGGGAGTATGTCTGGAACCTGAACGGAAACCAACCTGAGCAGGTTTATTCATTGTATATCTAGACATTACATTTACAAATGCAGGCCTATAGGGTAGACGTAAGAAGCCGCTAACCTTGAAAGCGCTTTCTTCATCCAAAGGGATTTTGAAGCATCCTCAGGTAGCTTCAGGGTACCATCAGCCCTGAAAGTCTTTAGAACCAGGGTGCAAGTGTAACTAACCTATGGACTGGAAGTCATATCATTATGTAAGGTTGATGCTTTGAAAGTAGTCCAAAATAAATTTCTGAGGAGACTGTTGACAGTATCACAAGGGGTACCTGGAGCAGTAGTAAGGGCTGAAACAGGTTTAGATTCCATATCTTGCCTTGACATTGTGGCCTGTCTTAGATACTGGATTAAGCTATGCTCCTTGAATGAGGACTCAATGCCTTACATGCGTCTGTCAGAGCAGCTTGAACACCAGGGACCACAATCATATCCATGGATTAAGCAGATATTTTCATATTTGGCAACAATGGGACTTTGTGTCATTATTATGGACTAAAACTAAGACACAGCAAAGAAAGCTCATACAAATGAGGGCGAGAGATATCTTCCACCAAGAGGATATGACGTCTTTGGCCATATGGAAAGTGCCCTATGGCATGCAAAGCTTAAAACAAGTTTCAAGTTTGAAGAATACCTTGATAACCAAGTTGACCCAACATTACACAGGAGTTATACCTTATTGCGTTTCCAAATGTTCGAGTCGGCTGTTGTCCAGGGCAGGTTTGCTTATAGGCCCCATGAGAAGCGTATGTGCTTCTGTAATCTTCAGAAGGTAGAAAGTCTAGAACATGTTCTTTTGAATGTCCAATCTATGAAAATATAAGATGGCAATGGATAAACCCACTATTGGAACCGAAAGAATATTATAAGATGCATCAAAAATTAGAAATATTACATCTGTAGTAGATTAGAATACCAAGTCAGCAGCAATTTTTCGCAGCTGGCAACGAAACTATGCAGAAAACGGGAAGGATGATTAATAACACTGGAACGTTGGACAAGTGCATGTAGGAATGGGATAGTGGTGATTCAGTATGGAGATCTATGTATGCAATAGAATGCTTGGTAAAGTATATGGTAAGTAGCGGTCATTAGCCCAAGTACTAGCACTTAGATGATGAATGTCAAGGCAAAAGGAGGGATAAATTTGATGTTTTTAATGAAGTCAAATAACATAAGAAGTGCCATACTGGGTCAGACCAATGGTCCATTTAGCCCAGCATCCTGTCTCTGACAGTGACTAATCACGGTGGCTTGGGAGATGCACCCAACAGGTCACAATGGGGGGATCCATTCCCTGTTGTTTTCCTCCAGCTCCCGTCGTGTTCCCTGATCCTGTCTGGCTAATAGCTGCTAATGGACCTAACTTCCAGAAACTTGTCCAAACCTCTTTTAAACTCAGCTATAGTACTGGCCCTTACCACAGCCTCTGGCAGTAGATTCCACAACCCAATTATACACTGAGTGAAAAAATATTTTATTTTATTTGTTTTAAACTTGCCACCCATGAGTTTCATGGAGCGTCCCCTAGTTCTAGTACTAGCTAAGAGGATAAGTAACTGCTCCTGTTTATTAGTTCCACACCACTCATGATTTTATAGACCTCTATCATATCTCCTCCCAGTCATCTCTTCTCCAAGATGAAGAGCCCCAACCTACCAAGCCTCTCCTCATACGGCAGCCCTGCCATGCCCTTGATCATTTTTGTTGCCCTTCTCTGCACCTTTTCTAGTTCAGCTATATCCCTTTTGAGATGGGGCTACCAGAACTGCACACGATTTTTTGAGGTGCGGTCGCACCATTGATTTGTATATAGGCATTATGACATCTTCCGTTTTATTCTCTATCCCCTTCCGAATAATTCCTAACATTATTTGCTTTTTTGACTGCTGCTGCGCACTGCGCTGTGGATTTCACTCTTAACACCCTTTTCCAAATCATTAATGAATACATTAAACAGCACCGGTCCCAATACAGATCCCTGAGGCACACCACTCTTTACATCTCGCCATTGTGAAACTGACCATTTAGTCCAGCCCTTTGCTTAATTGTAACATGGTTTTCAGGAATGTTGTATGGATAATAATGTTGTGTAATTATGTTATTTTATTACTGTATTGTTGTTAGTACAAGGCAAAGGCGAAAGCCAAAAGCTGCAATAAAGTAAGTAAGCAAGCAAGCTTACCAAGATGGAATTTCCTAATTCGATTGGGGATACTGATGGGACTGACAGTGGCTTCAAAGGCTCCCCACTAGTCCTACAAGATTCTTCTCACTAGTCCTACAAGGTGTTGTGGATCACTAGAGAAGATTTCTCAACGTTTGCCAGGTTCTCCGGGAGGGCATTTGATGCCAGAATATTCACCCCCACCCCCCAATCTGTTAAGAAATGGGGGGAGGGATGTTTGGCCCCATCAATAGCAAGAGTCATAGACAGTATAATTTGGTAAGATCTAGGAGAAACAACCACTCCTCCACCCCAATCATCTCTGTTGCTACCATGAATACTGGAGGACAACGCAGCTCATGTTCACCAACTTCTATCTCCCATATGTTCTCAACCGCAGCAAGCTCTCTGTTGCTGCTTGTGTCATGAAGGGAGACGCTTGAGTAGAGCAGGGGATCTGTGTAGATCCACCTCCTCCCCAATATGCAAGCCCAGCAGCTGTTCTGTTCTCTGTCCCAGTCCCCCTATCCAGAGGGGTAGAGGAGCCCCAGCAGCCTGGTGGCCAATTCCAGCTCCCTCCTGCAATCCCCCTTCCTCCCCCGCCACCACAATTATCCTGAAATGGTACCCCACCCCTAGTCTTATACTATGTAATAATATGACCCATGAGGAGGAGACATTTGCATAGCCCCTCAAGCCAAGGCTTGAAATTGTACCCTGGTGTCATGACCAGGCCTTGGGCCCACTTCAGGAAACAATTGAGAATGGGGAGTGGAAGGGTGGGGGGAGGAGAGTGTTTTTAGGGGATTAAAAGCCACATAGAGATATATCTTAAGACACCTTGAAACCCATGTGCTCCTTGCAGTTATTGGCTGTGTGTCCCTCATTAGACCAAGTACTAGCACTTAGATGATGAGTGTCAAGGCAAAAGGAGGGATAAGCTGTGAGAGGAAGTGGTGCACCCTAACCACAAGCCCTTCCTTTGCCTTGCAAACTCACCATGTGTTCCTGTTTTTAGCTTTTCAAGTAGCAACGTATTCACATGACCGATAACCCCACATTTCATTGGCCACTCCCTCTCCTACTTTGCAGTGCTATTTTCTGCAATGCAAAGAGCATGGAGGAATGCCTTTGTGAGATATCTGCATGCAGTGTTCTAGAAGGAGCGGGAGTAGAGGAGGTCACTCAGAGTTAGTAAGTGATAAACAGGATATGATGTAGCAGGGATTGGGCTTGCTCTGGGGTTAATCAAACTAAACTATGCCACCGCTACATGCTTAAGTCAGGTTCTTCTGTTCCATACAAATACTTAAGTTTCAAGCGCCAGAAAACACAGGATCATCAAAGAGCACAAGAAGTGGTATGGATAATCACCCAATGCTCAATGTGCGTTTGTACCACTTCACACTAAGTGTTGTGCCAATGAACCCAAATTGGTAAAGCTTGCCCAGAAGTCTCCACAACAGGGGAACATAAGAAGTGACAGTTACTGGGTCAGACCAATGGTCCATCTAGCCCAGCATCCTGTCTCTTACAGTGGCCAGCATCAGTTGCCTCAGGGGTGTAACGTAGGAGGTTACAATGGAGTGATTCATTTTCTGCCATCTTCCTTTAGCTTCTGACAGTCAAGTCTTGTACCCTGCCCTGACCAACCCAACTAGTAGCCCTTAATGGACCGGGCTTTCAAAAATTCATCCAGTCCCTTTTTGAAGCCTACTATGTATGCTAGTGCCACAACTTATTTTATTGCACATTGGGTGAAAAATTACTTCCTTTTATTTGTTTTAAATCTGCTCCCTATGAACTTCATAGAAGAACCCCTTTTAGAAAGGGTAAATAGCAGCTCCCTATTTCCTGTTACACACCTTTCATGATCTTGTAAATGTCTATCATGTCTCCTCTCAGTTGTCTCTTCTCCAAGCTGAAGAGCCCTTAACCTATTCTAGTCTTTCCTCATACAGAAGCCACTCTATGCCTTGGATCATTTTTGTTGCACCTTCATCTTTGCCAGTTCTGCTATGTCTTTGAGATGGACCGACCAGAATTGGACACAGTATTCCAGATGTGGTCGCATCATAGATTTATATATGGCATTATGATATTTTCTGTTATGTTATCTCTCTTTCTTCATTATCCCAAACATGAAGTAAAAAATACATCCATAAGTCATATTAACACGCTGTATTATCCATAAAGCTCCCTAGGCTTCTGCGGCTCTGTCCTTGACTGATTCTCCTCCTACCTCTCTGACCACTCCTTTAATGTGTCTCTTCCCAATTCCAAATCCTCCTCCCTCCCCCTCGGTTGGGGTTCCCTAAGGCTCTGTCCTGGGCCCACTCCTCTTCTCTATCTACACCCTGTCCCTTAGCAAACTCATTGCCTCCCATGGCTTCCAATACCACCTTTATGCTGATGGCACTCAACTCTCTCTCTCCACTCCCTCTCTTCCCATCTGTCCAAGCTCACCTCATCAACTGTCTCTCTGATATCTCCGCCTGGATGTCCCGATGTCAGCTCAACATGGCTAAGACTGAACTCCTTATCTTTCCTCCCTACCCTTCCTCTCCCTCTTCCCTGTCCATCCTTATTGATGGGGTCACCATCTGTTCCATTCCCCAAGCCTGTAGCTTGGGCTCCGTCTTCAATTATAACCTTTCCTTTAAACCTTACATCGATTCTGTTGCAAAGTCCTGTCGCTTCGTCCTCCACAACATTGTTCATTTTCACCCCTTTCTCTCCGTCTCCTCAGCCAAAACCCTTCACGCCATGGTCATCTCTCACCTTGGCTACTGTAACCTCCTCCTTACTGGCCTCCCACGCTCTCACCCATCCCCCCTTATCTCCATCCAAAACTCCACTGCTAGGGTCATCCACTCAGCCTGTCGCTTCGACCACGTGCAACCTCTCCTCTCCTCTCCTCACTTCACTGGCTCCCCCTTCCAGAATGCATCCTTCACAAACTCCTGGTGTTCACGTACAAATCTCTTCACAACCTGGCTCCCCCTTACCTCTCAGCCGTAGTCTCCTCACACACTCCTGTATGTACCCTTCGCTCCTTCTCTGCCCCCTCCCTCGTCTCCCCTGCTCCAGTGGTGTAGTGCTAAATTGAGAAGCGCAGGAGCTTATGAGGTTGGTGGGTCACTAAGGCTGGCCAGGCTGCCGGTTGCAAAGCCGCCGGCGAGCATAGGAGCGTAGCCTAGGGCAGAGCCTAGCCTAGAGGCAGAGCCAGGGGAACAGTACGTGGAAAACACACACATAAACCAGAAAACCACACATAAACCAGCAACCCCCACTCCCCCCACCATGTCCCCATGTGCCCCCAGAAAACCACACATAAACTAGAAAACCATGAAAACCATGTGCCCGCAGAAAACCATGAAAACCACACATAAACCAGAAAACCACACATAATGGCTCTGATTGTGCCACAAGGCAGTCATGTATAGCTTCCTAACCCCACTGTGCTTGAATCCCATGTGATAACATCTCTCCCAAAAGGTGTGGGTGATTAATCTTTTGTTAATCAGTAAGGGCATAAAATTATATGATTATATATGAAATATTCTCCTGTATTCTGCAATACTGACACAACACACCAATGCAACTATTTACAGTATATTTATTCACAGGAACTTCCTTAGGTTTTTTGCAGCATGTTGGAACCTGCCAGGATACATTTCAGGGCTGACCAGGATGCAGACAACAGACTTGACTCTTTATCCATATCCATATTTACAACAATATTCACAAGTAACATATTCTAAATAATCTCCCACACTGGATTCATTTCGATTTCTGGGCTGGCACACACTCTGGTCTGTGGGTCATCAGCAGAACGGTGCCTTTTTAACCACTTGGCTGGTGGACTCATCAATAAGGACTGATATCTTGCCATTAATTTCCTGAATACTGTTACAAATTTGTGATCGCATTACTGATGCGATATGATCTATAATTGCAGTTGAACTGTATCTTGAGCGTAAACCTTTGGCAAGGTGTGCACCATTTAGCTCTTGGAGCTCTAGCAGGTCAGAGTGGTCAGTATACGGTTTGTCTTTTTTGGCTATGTAATATGCAGTCCTAAAAACTCGACGGGTTCTTTCATTGTTAGCCTCCTGGCAACGAACAAGGCAGCTCTCAAAGTCCTGTCTCTTGGACTGATCAACTATGCCCTGGGCAGATTTGTGTGCCAATGAGCTGGAATGCTCACAGATCTTTTTTTGAAGGGATTTGAGTTGGTCTAGTTTTGTTTTCCCATAATAAGTAATAGAATTAGCACACCATTCCTTGGAAATGGAGGTACCCTGTGTTTTCAATACCCCTAAATACTTTGCTTTAGAGCACACTTTACAACCCAGTTTCCCAGATTCACATCGCAGCCATGGATATTTGGCTCTTTTGTTTTCTCACTGTTCAGGTGACCATATATCTGGCCATGCAGATATTGCTTGCATCCTAACCACTTCTAGATCACCATCACAATCTGACAGGCACCTCTCACTAAAAGGAATATCACTGGTATTGCAGGGAGCTGCGTTCACTGCGTTTTCCACATTGGCAGCGATGGGGAAACATACAGCATGCTGCCCCCACCTCATAACCAGTTCATTTGCGCCCCCACCCCCCATATAATCAATTCACACTGCCCCCACTCATAACCATTTAATTTGTGCCCCCGGGGCAGTGTGAATTACTTATATGGGGGGCGCAAATGAACTGGTTATGGGGTGGGGGTTTAAAGACAGTATTCCTGTTAGCAATAACTTCATTAATAAAAGTTTGTGAAATAGCAGCCATAATAATCTCAGAACCATATTTGCAGATTTATTTTCCAAGATAGAACAGATATTGCTTTACATCCTAAATTCCTACCTAAGATAAGACAGTTGTGAGAATGTGGCCCTTTTTACATGAGCCTCTTCCACCCATGGAACACGCAGATTCCTGTGTGTTCATGGGTGGGGGAGCCCCGTGTGAATGTGATGCATGTGACCATGGTGAATGGGGGTACGCGGTGCCCACATAACACGCATCCCCACTTACACACACCCCACTCCTCCCCATGCACAGAGTAACCACCGGGGAAACGGCGGTTAGTCTGTGGGTGTGGATGAGTGGGGGGCGAGTGGGGATGCATGTGCAGCCACGTGCAGCCGTGTGCACACCCGCCCATGCACTGGCGCACCCACGGAGCATGTGAGGAGCCAGTCAAAGAAGAACAGAAGGTTGCTGCCTTGTAAACAAGGTTCTTTGAGATGGTTCCGAACATTCTCAAAGCACCCACCCTTCCAGCCTCGCATGGAATTTTTTTCTTATCTTAAAGGGTTGTTATAAGGGACTGTCATTCAGAGGGGGAGAGTACCTTTTATACTAGAGGTGCTCGAGACCATCATGTGGTCTGTTGTTTGAATATGGTGAGCATACAGAACCCAGTTGTGAGAATGTTCAGACCCATCTCAACGAACCTTCTTTACAAGGCTACAACCTTCTGATCAGGGCACATGGAGAGGAGTGTTTGTAAACGAACAGCTTTTATCTCCCAGCCCGATCTGTGTCCCCTGTTGCTGCTGCTGCTGCTGCACTGAAGCAGAGCACTTACTCCTGGTGGGGGGCAGAGGCTCCGCTGCTCCCCCCCCTGCACCGGGCGGGGCCAGTCCCTAGTGTGATCGCTCCGGTGCACTCTGGGTCAGTGAAAAGTCCCAGAGCTGAGTTCTGGCGCACTCCCCCCTCTGCACTACACCCGCTCTGCTCCCCTAACCACCTTCGTCCCTTCTCCCTTGCTGCTCCCCACATCTGCCTTGCCCCCTCCCTCTGCACCTTCAAATCCCTCCTCAAAACCCACCTCTTTCTCGCCGCCTGCTAGAACTTTCCTTCAGTCTGCCCTCCCCGCAGACTCCTGCTTAACTGCAACCAAGCCAAGCACATGCACCTGAGACTTTGCATCCGCATTTTATCCCATGTCTCTCCCTATGTCCCCTTTCCTTGTCACCCCCCTCTGTGTCTATTAGATTGTAAGCCGTAGGCAGGGACCACGTCTATCTTATAGTTCTGTAAAGCGGCAGGTACACAGCTGGCGCTATACAAATGTTTATAATAAAATAATAATAATAATAATAATAATAATAATAATAATGCAGTATCATTACATTCGTTTTCTTTATGCCCCATCTTTTTTGTAATGCATAAGACCAAGGTACTCCCAGAAGTGGCAACCTCATTAAATTTGGCCTGGCTGCTTTACTATATGCTCCTAAAGACATTCTTACATTCCAAGTCATCCTGTGGTTGAAACAGTACAGACATTTAGAGACAGGGCAACCCACTGCTCTTTCAAAAACCTTAGAAATAGCACTTTTGCTAAAGCTAGAAAAGCTCACAACGAACAGTCACATCTATTTCCTATGAACTGAATTTTTTTCCCTTTGTCGTAGATCAAAAGAAGTAATGAGACTTACTTTGCCTCTAATTTTGAAAGGTCATTTCTATTAGAACGATCTCTTTTACTGTACCAGTTTCTGCTAATAAGGGCGTACAAGCTTTTTAGCTTCACAGACCTCCTCTTTAGGTAGGCAGTCAGAGCTGGTCTGGAGTTAAATGCTTGAGTTGCAAAACCACTTAATGAGACTAGCATCATCATGAAATTAAATGATCAATTAACATGTGAACCAACTGTAAGAGAGGGCAATCGTGCAATAGTGAGTCATTAAGTCAAATACTTCTGTTTAGTCCATTGATTTTGATATAAAAGCCAGTCAATTCTGTACTAAACTGAATGAACCAATCACACAATTATATGATTCAAGGTGCATCTTTTTTCAAAGCCCACCACTGGCAAACCACAGTAGGAGAGTACAGAAAAAAAATATTCTGCAGAGTTTCCTGTTCCATGATGCATGAGCAGTTGGCCTACATTTGTGACCCTATTTTGTTTCCAAGTTTGCAATTACAGCATAAGAGTACATTCCTGCTAGCCTAAGGACTGCTTCACATCTTGTGTATAGGGGAGCACTGGGCAAGACCTGTGTTGAACCAAGAGAAAATATTATGCAGTGTAACAGGAGAGCATCCAGTTTGAAGGGTCCCTTGGTCTCCTTCCTCTTTAAAATGTCAAGCCAGTCTTGTGAATGACTCAGCTCCAAGATCTAAGATAGTCTTAAATCTGAATGAGTGAGCACAACATTAACCTTGAAAATCAAAAGAACATGGCTGTGAGCATTGTGTAACGAACCCCCTTGTCCTGTCATTCATCTACTAGTATTTTAGAGTCCAACTGGGAAGACAATCTTCATGGCTATACTTCCTCTTAGGCCGCTTTTATACGAGGTGCTGAAAAGCGCCTCCTGAGTCCCGCGTTTAGAGAAAAGCGGCGCGGGGAGTGTTTACATGCTCCCCGCGCTGCCGGAAGTGACGAACTCCCCATTGTCGCAACAGGGAGCATGTCACTTCTGGCAGCGCGGGGAGAGCATCTAAATACTCCCCGCGCCGCTTTTCTTTCAACGTGGGACTCAAGAGGCACTTTTTAGCACCTCGTATAAAAGTGGCCTTAGTTCCCAGCTAGCCTCAAGAAACAATACTGGATTTGGAGTGGACGAAGCAAGTTACAATTGTATAGTATTTGCTGCTTAGAAGGCATGGTATTTATATGCCTTAAAAACCAAGAACTGGACCCTTATAGACCTTTTTAAGCCTTAGCCTGACCTAGCCTGAGACTTTATCCTGATGCATAAACATTCAGTCAGGTTTTCATCCTGGCATGGCAGTGAGACCAGGCTTGTGGCCTTGGCTGACGATCTCCACTTGGAAATCGACAGGCAACATTGTATCCTGTTGATTTTGATACATCTTTCAGCAGCCTTTGATACAGTTGACCATGGGGTGTTGTTGACACAGCTACAGGACCTGGCCAGGGTGTGTGGGACCGTTTGAATGGTTCTGCTCATTCCTAGCTGGGAGAACCCAAAAAGTAATGCTGGGTAGTGGCTCATCATCCACCCAGGAGCTCTCTTCTGGGGTCCCACAGGGTTCCATTATGTGCCTACTCCTGTTCAATCTGTATCTGAGGCCCCTGGCCGAGATTATTAGAAGATTTGGAGTGAAGTACCATCAGTATGCTGACAACACTCAACTCTCTCTTTTTTATCTGACCCAGGTCCTGCAATCTTGGCGAGTACCAGGCTGCCGTTGGGGACTGGATGTGGGTGAGCCAACTGAAGCTGAATCCAGACAAGACCGAAAAGATGGTTGGCCAGCCATGTGACCAGGGGGCATAGGAACCCATTATTGATGGTGTGCAGCCTCCTTTGGTCACTCAGGTTCACAGCTTTGGGGTGCTTTTGGATCAAATGCCACGCCTGGACGGCCAGGTTATGGCCAGGAGCGCTTTTCACCAACTTCATCTGGTGAGAAGACTGCAACCTTTTCTATCAGATTCGGCCACTGTCATCCATGCTTTCATAACTTCGAGACTACACTGTTTTAATGTGTTCTATGTGAGGTTGCCCTTGATGATTGTTTGGAAACTGCAGTTAGCGCAGAACGCAACGGTCTGCCTTCTGTCAGAGTTGGGTCACCAGGAGCACATTGCACTGTTGCTCCTGTGTCTGAACTTACCAATAGCTTTCCAGGCACAATTCAAGGTGCTGGTCTTGACCTTTAAAGCCTTAAAAAGCTTGGGCCCCAGGTATCTAAAAGACCACCTCTTCCCTTATGTTCCGTCGCAACCTCTGAGGTCAGCCGAAGGCACCCTCTTGGGAGTATCAACTCCCATATGGTCCATACAACAAGGGCATGCACAGAAGCGTTCTTGGTGGTTGCTCCACAATTATGGATCTCTCTCGTTTTGAAGATCTGCCTAAGTCGAAGCCTGCTTACCTTTCAGAAGAGATGCAAGACCTTTCTGTTTGGCCAGGCATTTGGTGGGCTGGAATACTGTTTGGTGCAGGGGTCAGGGAGATGACTGGTGGGTGGGGTCTAGGGGTTTTTGAACTAGTTTAGAAGTTATATATGTTTATGTATGTTTTGTTTTTATATTTGTGTAAACCACCCTGAGCCTTTGTGGAAAGGGTGGAGTAGACGTTGAATGAATGAATGAATGAATGAATAACAAACTAATACATTTTTGAGAGCCCAATGTGCACAGCCACTCCATAAGAGGGCAAGGGCTGCATCAGACAAGGAACAGAGAATGCTGTAATCCAGCCCCCCCTTTCCACCATTGATATACATTCACAGAGCACCAGGATGTCATGTATAAGGTGGAGTTAAGGCATTCCCTCGAGCCTTTCTAATGTAGCCATGGAGTGCCATGACTGAGGTGGGAGCAAGGGAAAGAATATGGCCGTCCTTCACTGGGGAGTCTGATTGGACCAGTTGAGTCAGGTCACAAGGCTCTCCCTCCACACTGCCTGGATACTAAATGGGTTGTGCCCCTTTTCATACCACTAGCCTTCAGAAACATAAGGTATACATAACCTATATAGTCAAACCTCACTGTAACAAACCCGACTTATAATCAGAGACGCCTGTTTACTGTGCTAAGGAATCCAAAATTCTACAGGTTTATTTGTAAAATTATGCAAAGTTACGAATGCAAATTTGTTTCCCAGTTATAGTAGATCTTGGCCACAAAACCCCCTTAAACTAGATTCTAATCTAATCCTTGGCTCTCCTCAAAATTGATATACGGTTGAAATTTTTAACTTGTTGAATTATTGTAATTTTAAATGGTGATTTTAAAGTGTTTTAGTTTATGTTGGAAGCCGTCCCGAGATGCCGTAGGCATGAGGGGACGGCATATAAATATAAATAAATAAATATACTGTTCCCAGAATCCAAGCAAGCAAAAATAAAAAGCATAGTAGCCCCCACACCCTAACCACAAAATAGTACAGCAGCCCCACCCTCAATGAAATTTGGGTCCATTTTCTCCCCCACTTGACCCTGGCAGTCCTAGCACTTCTTCCTATCAGAAACGGTGAGATTTCAGCTTGGTCTCCCTTGTCAGTGGGGATGGGACAGTGGCAACAGAGAAGGGACGCTGGCAGTAGAGCTGGGGGCAGCTGACTTCTCTCCAAGCCAACACAACAAAAAGTGGGTCTGGTTCAAGGTTTCCTCCTCCCAGTTAGAGGTGACAGAAGTACCACTAACACCAACAGAAAGGGACATTCCTCATTTGGCGACCAAATACAAAGTTGAAGCATTTAAAGGGTCTGTGTCTGTACACCCTAAACACAGGCTTAGTGCAAAGATAGGTTAGTATCGCTGGGAACAGCATGCATTGAAACAGCTCGTCGCCAGGTATGGAATCCTGCTTATAATGGAACTCCAGTTTATAATAATTCCAGCTTCAAGAACCATTTCCATCAATTGCATATTATCGAACCCTCTTAGAGACATTTCCCTGATACAATTAACTTTTCCTGTGGTTCACAGGGACCACAAACCAGTACCCAACACCAAAGAGGAGAAGGGGGATGGATGTAACCATTCACAATAAAATATTTATTAATACACTATGTATATGTAATGATAAACAATAAAATAAGTAAAATACAATCAACTACAAGAGTGATCAAAAATCACATACACCCAAATTCACATAACTCCAAACACATTTTGGGGGATAAACAGGCCCCCTCTCTCAATGGGCACACTCACACTCTCTCTCTCTCTCTCTCATTTGCCACTTAATTTTAAAACAAGTGGCATTTCTGGCAGTAATTTCAGATTAGGGGTGTGCACCAGGCCCCCATGTAATTTTTGTTTTTGTTATTTTAAAATGTTGTTTTTGTTATCGCTAACAACAATGTTGTGTTTATTTTTGTTGTCGTTATCTTTTTGTTATCATTTTTATATGGTTTTTGTTATTGGTATCGATATTCATTATCGGTATTGATATCGTTATTGATATTGGTACCATTTCAAACAAAGATTTTATTTTTGGTATCAGTATCATTCTTGATTCTTGTGCACAACTAATATTTATCTAAATCTAAGGGAGACAGGGGAAGGGGAAAGGAAAACTATTATCTAATCAATTATCTATATAACTATTCTAATCTAGTCTATAATATATATCTATATCTAATCTATACTGCCTCTCTCTATATGTACGGGGGGAGACGGGCAGGAAAAGGGAGAAGGTAAAATGTAGTTCTGTAACTGAAACCTGACAAGCAGAGCTCTCACACAACGGACAAAACAAAACCTGGCCCTCCCATTATAAAGGGTTGCAGTGCCTTCCCCCAGAGCTCCTCTGATTGGTTGTGGGAGGCAGCAGGCATTGAGCAATCACAGAGTCCCATGAGACCGCTGGGGCCTGCTTGTGCTGCTCATTGGCCAGGGACACATCCATCAGATACTGCTGAGCTGCTCGCCCCTCCCAACATTGGCACAGTTCAAGAGTTCAACCCTGTTAAGACTCCAAGATGTCTGCTCCCTCCTCCCCTCTCTACATTTTCCCTCCAAAACCCAAGTGCCACAGCACTAATGATAACAATAATGATAACAACACTATCGTTTTTGTTACTTATTGTTTTTGGGTATCGATATCAGTATTGGTATTCTCAGTTGTCGTTTTTTGTATTCTCGGTTGTCGTTTTTGTTATTGCAATAACAAAAATGAAAACTACGATTTTCGTTATCGTTATTGTAATAACGAAAATGACATGCACACCCCTAGTCCAGATCCTCTTATCTGACATGAGAAGAGGCTCCTGGCCACTTCTGGCAGCTTATGGAATTCCTTTTCTCCATGCTTATTGTGAAAGCTTTGAAAGGATAAAGGGACTGGCCAAGAGCCTCTTCTCATGTCAGATAAGAGGATCTGCTAGAAATGCCATAATTTGCCTTCTTGTTTTAAAATTGTGGCCAATGAGTGTATATTGACCCATTAAGAAAGGGGGTGTCAGGCTCCGGGGCCAGGAGCCAAGGAAAGGGGAGAAGAGAAGGGCAGGTAGGAGGTGAAAGGGTTGAAAGGAACAGGGGATGTCCCACAGATTAAACAAGGAAACCTCTCAGCCGTTCTCCGATATGAGGGAGACAATGCTCAGCATGAGAACCAGACAAGCTGGCCTAAGAAAGCTTATGGCTCATCATCGAGGTCAAGGGACAGGGAACTGGGGAACCAGCAACAGGGAAACCAGCAACAGGGAACTGGGGAGCTGGGGAACCAGACCTGGGGGAGCAACAGGGCTATAGGGTGGAACAAGGAACAAACACAGGTGATGGATAGACCAATAGGGAACAAGGGACTCAGGACATGAGGAAGACAAACCAACATGGAGACATGACAAAGTGCAAGCAAGATACAAAGCAGAATACACACAGTGAAGGAAGACTAAGGGGACAAGAGAGCTGGACGAGAAGTGCCTCAACACACAAAGGGAACAAGAATTACAAGCAACAGCAAGGAGGGGAAGTGCTACTTACACAAGGAACACAAAGGGGTTAACAGAACACTAAGACTCACCAACACAGAACACCGACACAAAGCAGAAGTGTGAGCAGAGCACAAGCTAGACCAGTACAACAATAGGCTTGGTCAGAGCAAGAGTCAGGGACAGATTAACAGAAGCTCCACACCTGCCACACCCCTCAGCAGCCTTAAATAGTAGAGAGAGCCAATCTGGCTGTGGCAGGTGGGTCCACGCCCTCTAGCAGGTGTGTGTGAGAGAGAGAGAATATACCAGAGTAGGGAGGGAAGTCAAATCCTACAGAGACCAGCCAGTGGTGCAGGAGGCAACAACTGCCCCATTCAAGCCCCAAGGCTGGGGGTTCAAGGCCCAGCCCTGACACGTTTACCCCTAAAACGTGTTTGGGTTTATGTGACAATTTTTGGTCACTCTTGCAGTTGATTGTATTTTACTTATTTTATTGTTTATATCATTACATATACATGGTGTATTAATAAATATTTTATTGTGGCTGGTTACATCCATTCCCCTTCTCCTCTTTGGTGTTGGATGGTTGTCCTTAGAGAAGGGATTTTCCTGTGTCCAAGGATCATTCAGCTTTGTCCTATTGGTACCACAAACCAGCAACTCATCCCACCTCCATCCCTGGCATTTCAGTATTCCTTGCTCTCTTCACACAACCTCCATCTCCACCAAAACGGCAGCTTCTAGCTTGCCCTGAATTTTAATTGTATCCTTTTAAACAATTGCGTCCAAAACAATTTGTAAATTTGAAGTCTGCGTGAATAGATTTTCACTTTGAAAAGTGAAGGCCCTGAAGTACCTTGCTTGATACCATGAATAGCAGAGTACGCTTACACAAGCACTCCACAGATGACCTGATTTTACTACCTGCACCTGCTGTGGTTTCCTGACTATATACCAGCACAAGTCACGCTGAGCGAGTACATCTACTAAGCATCTGAAAAATAAACCATTAAACTATTTTCTTAAAAATTAGAACACGCAAATACAAAATGTCTGATTTTCCAAAGATCAGATGTCCTACTACATATGACTAGGGTTGAACCAAGTACCAAAAAAATTAAAAAATACTCACGAGTATTCCTGAGTCTCTGCGTACCAGTCCCAGTTACCCAAAACTTGGCAAACCCAAGTCAAGGATGGGAATACTGAGGGAAAACCAGAGTAATCCAAAATCTGTATCCAGGTATCTGGCTAATTTTCAAGAGTGCTGAGCATGCAGCACCTTACTCTGAATTAACTTTAGGCTCCTATTTTGAAAGAAGTGGTTCAGCCAATCATTTGCATATGCAGTTACCAGATTTTCATGCAATCACGTCTGCAGATTTTCAGCCACCTCAGTTACTAAGAATACTGTTTCATGTGAATAAGGCCATACCATGCCTCTTCTCATCTATTTTGTTCATTCTGATTCCTAACTACCATAACTAGGAAATGCTGCACACGGTTTGTGAAGGAGAAATTCTCATCCTCGCCCACTGCTAGAGTATCTATCACTTTAGTGGCAAAGTTCTTCAGGGGAAATCCATCAAATTTTAACCTGTTAGGAATAGGAATTTTAGATATTAATAACAGTAGTCATAGTTAGGACATAGGCCTGTCCAAGGCCCAAAAGGACACTATAGAACATGAGAAAATAAGCTGGTCAAAGGACTTAAAATCATCTCTCGAGGGAAAGGGGGTCACATATTGTAAACTCTTAACTAAGCCAAGCAGAAAGATTAAGCTGTCCCGACAACTGGCCCAAAGACAAGTTACAGTAAACAGTAACCAAATATTAAACAAGAGCTGCCCGACACCCCAAGACAAAAGAAGTTACAGTACACAGCCATCAAATGATAAACAAAAGAGCTGCGGATGCAGAAGGGCACCAGGGCCAGTATCAGCCAAAAACTGGCCTGATTGATAGACGCCCGGTACTAACTTGTACTGGTAAGATGATCTCAGGGCAGGAACAAGATAACAAGATAACAATGCAGATGAGCCTTCCGCCTAGTTGAGACAAGACCCTCTTGTGTTGTGCAGATGAGCCTTACCATTTCATCCTTTCTCATGAGAACAGCAGCCCCCAAAAGGTATACAAGAACTGGCTCAGCAGATGAGACCTTGACCAAAGGCTAGATTCCACAAGCTTATGCTGCGAGTTACATGGTTTTGGTTTCTTTCTGACCCACACACACGAAGACTTCGTCGCTTGCTAGCAGCTCCAACTCTGCTTGCTAGCAGCCATGGGCCCCTTCTCCGCTTCTTCTGAACCAGCCAGCACAACTCCAAAGGCACCTCGGATGCTTAAGATGCTTTTTATGGGACTATAGTATAGGATAAGGGTGTGTGCAGTTTGTAAACTGCCAAATCTGGTTTTCTGGGGTGTTGATCCCAAACGAAATAGAGTTGTACCGATATATACACACCTGGCATCCTTGACTTATAAGTGACCTCGATCCCAGCCTAACAAACCCATAGCCAGTAAATATAGCATAATTTGTGTGGATTGTTCATCATAAATAGACTACAAGTCCTCTGAAAGAAAAACTGCCTTTCTGCCACCTTTTTTATTTAGTGTTACTTTACTTGTGCCACTTGTCTCCTTGAAGGAGTTGTAGTGCAAGAAGCTTACAATTGTGTCCTAGTTCTTTACACAGGCTGAAAGAGTCAATTTCAGTGTTGAATTGCTTTATTTGTGTTTAAAGCCTCCGCTATAATATGGCTTAGAAGTCATCACACTAAACACAATAAGATGTACACAGAGGGCTTTTTGTCAGAACAGCTTCTTTGGCTTGCTGTCTTATTTGACAAATTGCACTTTGACTATTCACAAACAATGCACATCTCAACAAAGGTCTGATGTTATTAATCTTTCCTATTCCCCATCTACTTTTTTTTTCTTTAAAAAGAAGTCAACACTTTTTTTACAATATCCTCCTAATGCGTTCTCTCTCTCTCTCTTTATTATATATATTATATATATATTAGGGATGGGCGAACAGATCATGGTTCGAGTTCGGCCATTCGGTTCGGTTGCGTTCGTTTCGTCCGTTCGGTTCGCCCGTTCGGTTTGGTTCGTCGGTTTGAATGTTCGGCCGTTCGGTGGTTCGGATCTAACTTTGAGTTCGGATTCGGGATTCGGTTCGGTCGGGATAGGTTCGGTCTTTAGTTCGGTGCAATCGAGAACTGAAAATGACATTTAGTTTTTGAAATAAAAGGAAAAAACTAAAAAACATATTTCTGGCCATAACATTTTTGTTTCTTATTACTTTTTGATGATATTTAGGGAGATTGTACCCCCCAATGGAGCGCACCAAGTAGACCAACATTCGGAACGATTAGATAAAGGAAACTGATTTCAGAAGCAATTGAATATTGTGATTTTAAGAAAAGCTCCATACAC
>QEPC01013103.1:1394867-1411340 GCA_003113815.1 Sphenodon punctatus | reverse complement strand
CGAAGGCTTCCTAAGGAAGCCTTCAGGGTCAAGAGAGAGCCGTTCTCCCTTTAGGCGGAGTGGGTGCTAGAAGAGCCATCCATTCTGCACAAAGGGACCCTGCAATGCAAGAGTGCCACAGGGAGCACTCTTGCATTGCAGGGGCTGGGTAGAGGGAAAGTTCATACGGGGCCACCCAACAGTGGCAACCCCGGTATGAACTAAGAGCTGCGTGTGCGTCAGCAGCTCCCAGCCCTCTGCACAGGCTGGGTTCCAACCTGTGCAGGGGGCTGGGAGCTGCTGACACGCGCGCAGCTCTTAGCCTCCCTGAGTCCCTTCCTCCCTGGCAGGGAGGAAAGGACTCTGGGAGCCTAAGAGAGCTGCCTGCGCGTTCCCTGCTGGATGGATGAGAACTGGCAGCAGTGGAGAGGAGTTGGTGGCCCCACCATGGATGATGGTATTAAATTGCGGGGTCCAAGGTGGGCACATGGGGGTAGGGGGGCACACGGGGGAGGGGGAGTATATGGGGGGCGAGTGTGCACACGGGGGAGGTACATAGGGGCAAGTGTGTGCACACGGGGGGAGGGGTTAGAGTAGGGGGACTGGGAGTCTGGGCTCCGAGGTTCCCTGGGAGGGGAAGGCTAGTGAGTTAGAGCAGGGGGGGTCTGGGATCTAGGGCTCCTATGTTGCCTGGGACGCCCCTGCTCTGGGTTAGAGCAGGGGGTGGGGGTGATGGGAGCCAGGGCTCCTGGGTTCTCAGGGAGAGGAGCAGGGACTAGTGGGTTAATGTAAGGGGTGCTGGGAGCCAGGGCTCCTGAGTTCTCGGGGAGGGGAGTGGGGGCTAGTGGAGGGGGGACTGTGTGTGGTAAAATGGAGATTTGGAAATCCTGAGAGAAATGTCACTGCAAGTGAAACACATAAATAAAATGCAGATACATAAATGTCACTGCATTTTAAAACACATAAATAAAATACAATTAAAACAACCTAAAGACCCTAGATTAAAATAACCCATACCCAAACCCTACCTAACCCAACCCCCCACCCACTCCCCGTCTCCCCCACCCCTACCCACTCCCTTCCCCAAAGGCCTGGACGAACAGCCAGGTCTTACAGGCCCAGCGGAAGGCCACCAGGCATACAGTTGTATTGTCAGTAGTGGGTTAGTAAAAAATAGAGATGCTATCGGAAAGATGTTGTGGTGAGGTTCACCACTTCTCATGTAAACAGCTTAACGTACACAACACGTAATTCTGGATGGTTTGGGGAAGTTGGGTGGGATTGCATTGTTTGGCAAGTCTCTCTTTGGTTTGGAAACATGAAGCGGGTTTCTCCTGCAGGTTCCATCTTTGCAATACATCTACATGGTAAGGATGCCAAGAGAAGTATTCTCAACGGCTGCCCCCCAGCTTGGAACTCCCTCCCCCTTGGAAGTTTGTCAAAGTCCTAGCATCTTCCAGAGGCAATGCAAGACTACCTTGTTTGGCCATGCTTTTAAGATGGAGGGTTAGGTTTTGGTTTGTGTTTTACTTATTTTATTTTATTACATTTGCCGCCCCCTTATGCCCATGGCATCTCGGAACGGCTTACAACACTAATAAAAACAATTTAAAACATCAACACAACAATTTGAAAACATCTAACACACACCTACACCTACCCCCCCTCCTCCGAAGGCCTGGGAGAACAGCCAAGTCTTACAGGCTTGGCGGAAAGCCAACAGACTTGGGGCCAGATGGGCTTCCTCCGAGCAGGAGTTCCATAATCAGGTGTTTTCTGTCTGGTTTTGTGTGTGTGTATATATATATTGTTGCTAGTCTTTCTAAGCCTTCTGGAAAGAGTGGGATATACATTTTTTTTTAAAAACCTACTCATTTTAGTGTGAACATCAGCTTGAGTTGCTGCAGAAGAGGCTGAACTGAGAACTTTATACTATTCAAATGAAATTATTCCACCCATAAATTCAAACGTGTTTATGTTTATAAACACTGAAACCATGAGCCCAGGACTTCCAACCCTTCCCAACCTTTACAAAGTTCTGCAGTTGACGAAACCTCACAAGATGAAATCCAGCCAATGTTGTAGCTTTATTTTGCATCTTAAATTATTATACACTATTCAGTGAGAATACACAGGAGTAAGTACACAGAGATTTACCACATTTGGTGTTTGCTTCTGCTACAGCCTAAACTCTCAGATCATATCTATCTCCATGGGTAGGAAATGACACCCCTTTTTCAAATGCTAACAATTAAATCTGTCTAGCTGGGTGTCAGAAGGCCACTTCCTCCAATGCAATTCATAAATATTTCACAGAAACATGCTTCTGTCCTTTTGGCATGGAGAAAAACCCTAACTACCACATTTGCTACAACTAATAAGTGAGGAGGGCATAAATGTTATGTTATACTAGAGACATTTAAAATGCAAGTATTGCAGGCTATGCAGATCATTATGCACATATTAAAAAGATGCAATGTGGTGAAAACTACTGTCCCCAGATATTTACTTGGAGCTCACAGCTGTGGATAAAAAAAACCCACATCCTGTATTTTTAGAGTCGGCAACTTGAGGCACAGGCTCTCCCACACTTTAAAAATGTCCCAGGTAGGGCATACTATATGTTCACTACCTTGAGGCTGTGGCACAGAGATTTTGGATGGCTTGAGCAGAGAAGACTCCCTTTGTTGCTCAGACTGCTACATTATGGCACAAGGTAAGAAATTAACTCCACAACTGATGTTCTGTTGCTTTATGCTGGCAGTTTGAGGGCAAACATAAGCAAAAAGGCACACATTTCTCTTTCACACCCAGAAGACCTACCTACTGTACAAGCATAATCTTCCAGCACAGCTCCGTGCCTACCGGACCCGTGTCTAAGCACCTAACGAACTTCAAATCAAGGTATGGTCATGTATATGCCGAAAAAAATGGGCTCAGTCTAGCAGACTACTTTGGAGATGACTATTATGCTGAACATTTTTCCTGAACTGACATTACAGAAATTTAAACAAAAGCAAATTAAGTTATTCTTATACTTGCACAAACCTTTTCCAATGAATTTGGTGGGTTTATTCTCCATTGCTCTAACAGGGCTTAGTTTGAAGACTCATTTCAGTATTACAATTGACCACAACCTGTTTATTATAGCAGCATCAAGGAGGACAGCATAAAGGGACTGTCAGCTGTTTCACCAGAGACCCTGGGTGAAAATAGACATGATGCTAACCACCCTTGGTGCCCTATGCAGCCCTGCATAGGGCACCTGTATTGGTGCCTTATGCAGCCCTGCAACATGCATAAATAACCATCAATGGTGGCTAAAGGGTGGTTAGCGTCATGTCTGTTTTCACCCCGTTTAACAAGCAGCGTTTAAACTGAAACCACAGAAATTTACTCCTGGCTAAAAACTTAGTGTGTACGTTGTCTTAGGTATGGTAGCTTCTTTTCCCTCCCAGTTTCACATGCTATTTGGATTTAAATTTATACAGTTGTTGGCTTCTACTACAACAAAATATTTTAGCAGTTTTAAACTTTTTGGTGCTTTTTAAAAACAACCCCACAAATATGTATTTTGAAAAAACAGGAGTCAATGTAAACAAAGGTCCTTCAATAGTACTGACTCCACAAATCCTTCAGCACCTCCTCTTGTAACTGCTTTACTCTACTGTATTAAGGACTGAACTGGGCCTCATAAGGAAATCTCACACTTTAATTTAGATTTTAACTGTTCATAACTTTAATTAAATTATCAGACAGAATAGTTTAGAGTAACATTAGTGGTTAGACAAATATATAAAAACAAGGAAATTCAAAGATAAAGGCTGATATTCCAGCCACAATTTTTAGAAATACCCAATGATTTCAGATGCCCAGCTTTGGTTGCTAAATTTGCAACATAGAGTCCAATTTTCAAAAAATGCACATTTGAAAAATCAGGCTTTTTTTTATTTTTACTAATCTAAGTACTCAAAATAACTAGTCACTCTTTAATTTTTTTACCAGAGATCACCCAGGTATTACAATTGGTTCGTAGGCGATGTGATGTGAATTTCATATTGACTTCTACTCTTATAAGTTCAACAGAAGAGCAAGTTGAAGCATTAACATTTCAGATTTCTTGTTTTCACTAGTTAAAAAACAGAATGTTATCATAACAATGGAAATTGGATGTCAAGTCACATGTCTGAGTCACTGTTCCTCTGCTTTATGAATTTCTTCCATTGCTTTCTTCTGCAGACAAGCTGTTTTGGCGTGTCCTTCGCCAGCGATGGACATCCTGCTGAGAAAATCCAACTCCTAGTGTGAAAGGTTTAGCTGAACCAAATAATAATTCCAATACTGGACTCAAGCTCGAATGAAACAACTCATTCAGTTCTTGTTACAAACGTGTAAGAGTTCTAGGTCTTCGGTCTTTTTGAAACACAAGGCACAAATAGGGAGAGGATATTCCAGCAAAAAGTGATTGTCTCAAAAAAAGAAAAAGAAAAAAAGAAGTTCACAAGATTCCTTAATCCAGCAAACGGAAGTAATTATGTGTCCTAGTCTATGCAACATCTTCCAGATAATCTGCAACATTGCTTAACTGAGAAACGGTAAGATCCTGTGTGAGGTCTTCAAGCTAGCGGAGGGGAAAAAAGTACAAGTTTAGCTCTAGAAATCCGAGTAAACAAACAACCGTACAAAAATAAATTATTTTGTTTAAATTGCTCAAGAGAGATTTGTAGTCATTTGTCTTGTTTAAAATCTAGGTAACAGCTTGGTACCACATCGAGTGCAGGCACGTGAGCTGCGAGGGTCCGATCCCCAGGCAGTCCTGTGGCATGCAAGAGCAGCCGTCACGCTGCGGGGCAAGTCTGAACGCTGGACAGATGGGTGGGCCTCCGCTGTCAGAGTCGCCACCACAGCTGGAGTGGACTGAGGCCCTGGCCACACAAGTGGGCACCCAACACTGACTCCCTCCCCCCAACCTTAATCCTGCCCCCAGCTGCGACGTCTTTGGGAAAAAATTGTGTGGGCAACAGCGCCCACCGCTCAAATCCCTGCTGTGGAGCTCACTGCATGGCAGGGCAGAAGAGGTCCAGGCACACAGTCAGTCATGGTTTGGGCAGCCTTACCAGGCTGCTCGTGATGCGTCTTCAGATTTTTTCCAAGGACGCATTGCAGAGCAGCCAGCTGCTTGTCCTGCATCCGGGTGGAGCAGGAGCGGGGGATATCTGGTGGCCGCCAGGCACACAAACCACTGCATCTCGTGGCCCAGCTGCCCAGAGTGAGTTAAGGCTACCCAAGGGGTGGTAGCTTGCCCACAACATCTTGCGTGGCTGCACTCAGGTATTTTTCACATGCAACGAGCATTTTGCCCGCCACGCTTAAACCCACCCTGGGGTGGGGTCTGCCTGGCCACCGACAAACATTCAGGCAGTCGGGGCTGGAGAGGGGGCGGGGACGTGCAACATGGATCCGCACGGCCCCATCCCTGTGCTCCTAAGCACAGCCCTGCCTCCTCCCTGACGGGCGAGTGAGGCAGCCTGTAAGGCCGCCACAGCCACCCAGAACTGCTCTGGCCACAGGCCGGGGTTAGGTGGAGCGGGCTATCAGATATGATGTAAACATCTGGCGGGGTGGGAGCAGACATGACACCCTGGCCCGTGGTGTCATGTTTGAAAATATGCAGAGTATATTCCTTCAGTATCAACAATGGAATAAGTAATCAAAAGATCCAGAGTAGAATTTAAAATGGTCAGTTTTGAAGCCAATTTTGTATCAGTGCAGGTGAAAAGTTGACAGTCAACGTCTATGTTCTTGTTATTTAAACCTAATGAAGAAGAATCTCAGAAAACTTGCATATACAAAGAAAGCAAAGGGCAGTCTCTTCAGATTAACAAATATCTGAAGAGAGAACAGTGATTTTGGAACTCACTCCCCAGGCTCTGGATCGGCCCCTGTGGTCAACTGGAAGCACCTTTCTCGAGGTCCCCCGTATTTCCCGGGGGGCAACTATAGAGAGCGCGTTCTCAGTGGTTGCACCAAGGCTGTGGAACTCCCTCCCAGCAGAGGCTTGGATGGCCCCGGACCTCTCCTCCTTTCAGAGACAATGCAAGCAAGACCTGGCTGTTCAACCAGGCTTTTGGTGAGGAAGATGGGTGAAGGGTGGTTTTTACGTGATTTTGACACCTTCCATTAGAATGTTTTAATGATATATTTACATTTATATTTATTATTGTATTTACTGTAGGTTTTTGTTTTGTTAGCCACCCTGAGCTGCCTTGGCAGGAGGGGCGGGGTATAAATGTATTAAACAAACAAACAAAAACAAAAACAAACTGCACTGGTCCCAAATTATTCAGGCTGTCTAATAACTAGATTAAATAGAGGCAAAACATCTATTTTAATATATCCAGAAGGGGGACACAGAATATCTAACACAAGATTAAAGATGTGCCCATAAAACAACAAAAGTCATACTTTATCACTAGCATTGAAATCGTCTATTTCCACAGAAATGTCTTCTATTTCTTCACCAATACTGACTTCACTTTTCTCTGAACGATGACTTGTGCTAATAAACAGCGAAATTAAGATGTGGAAACAATTAGATTCTCTTTTCTGATGTGCACAAATCTCCTCTAATCTCACATGTCTCTGGAAGGAAAACTAGCTCAATTAGATTGCTTGACTCTTATAGTAAACAATTTGAAGTGATATATTTATCAGAGCTCAGACTTATAACTGGATACAACTGTGTTTAACAGTGATTTGAAGCATCTTTATAAATAGGAGTAGAAGTCACTCACATTTATGAACAGTGGGAAAGCAGGTAAATCATAGAAGTATTCTTTTTTTTAAATTATAAATTGTAAAAAATATCAGTCAGATAAAGCATAAAAGATTAGTTTCTGGCCCAAGTAATTATGCAGTTGAATGTTTCAAATACATGAAGTATTATACCACAGGAATCCAACTATTCTCTTTTTACCTGTTGAAATCATCAACGTACTCGTCTTCATCACCAGTTCCTAAATAATAATAAAAATATTTTACTTATCAAAATTTAGTTGCAAAAAAAAAAAAAGAAACTCAAATTATGTTTCTGTGCCAGAAGAGAGCTTTTTTTTTTTTTTTTAGTTTTTCTAGATCAATCAATGGCAACAAAAGCCTCTTTTTATTTTTCCAAATCAAGTTAAAAGTTAAAACATATGCAAAGTAAGCTACAGAGCTGTCCAATATACAAACAGTTACTTATTTAGATTTTTTTTTTATCCTACCCTTAGGCTTAGGGTGGCTTACAATTCTTTAACTTATTAACTCTAACATTAACTAACTAACCCAAATCTTAATCCTCACAACAACCCTGTGATGTAGGTTAGGCTGCGAGATCTGTGACTGACCCAAGGTCACCCAGTGAGTTCATATCATGGTTAAGGTATATAGTTTTCCAGATACAACAAGCTGTTAAGTAGCTAACTTCTGGAAGAAAAGTCCCATTGATGTTTAGTGGAAATTAGTTATCTGGCTCACTTTCTGGAGAGAGGAGTCTCTCCAGAATCCTCTAGTATTTTAAATGAATTGTTTAAAACCAAGTGTTAAGGGAAACTCATCCCAAAATACTGAATGGAATACTGGTCTTATTCTACTACAAAATTGAAAACACCAGTAAGTTAGCCAGTTTTAAACCACAATACACTTAACCAGCAACAAGCAGCATTACTGTATCAGAGCAATAATTATGTACCACTAAAAGCAATAGGCATAAGGTATTAAGGCTCCATTGCACCTTATGGGTCAGCATAACAGATTCAGAGTACAACTTTTCTATGCTAGGTTTCCCCCTAGCGTTCCAAGTCAAATATTTACTCTAACTTGCTAATCACCCAAGGACTGACTGACTGCTCAGGGCTTATCTGCATGCTTGCACGTGGGTTGCTTAAGTTCATACTTGCATATATAATAAATCCCACCAGAAGCATGCAATAGCAGTACCATTTTTTCTTAATTATAACTCGTCCCCTTTTTCTGTTGCAAAGGCTAAAGCAAGAAAGAAATAGAACTTCCTTCACATGAAGTTCCAGAGTCTTGGAGGTGAGGCTTATGTGGGTCAAAGGAATCCAAAATTCCCCACAAATTTTAACTCAAAGTTATGCCACTGCCATTATGAAAAAAAAATAGTTCTATGCAAGAAAAAATATGTGTTATTCTCATGTCAAGGTCAGCAGTATCTTCTGCTAAACAATTGCTTGCCTAGTTCAAGAGATCCAAACTTGGCATTCACCACCCGTAGATCTTTTAAAATTGAATTTCTGTTTTCATCTGCAACAAGAAAGTATTCAAATCAGAGAAATAATGGCTAATTGTTTGGTATTACAGATCCTAATTAAAACATAACTACCACCCAATTAAGGTTTGTAACAGGTTTTCTATAGGTGAATACTATGCTCTTCTTTTAGGTTGTTTCCTGCACACTAAGCTTGCATGTGAGCAGCCTCACTAATTCTACATTAATACCAGATTCCAAGTACCTTTTATCTTTTGCTTCTTAAGGATAATGGCCCAAGTAGAATGGAAATTAGGCATTTCAGAAATAGATTCAGTTGAACTTACTAGAACTAGTACAAGTTAAAGGAAGAGTTTAGTGTTTTTTCACTGGGTATTTTCACACACGACAGCGCTAGTCGCCGCAACACTTAGATCCTGCCCAGGATGAGAGCCCTCAATCCGGGCAGGATCTGGCCCTGCCGCTGAACAAACTTGACTGTGGCCACAGCTGGGGAAGGGATGGGGGAAATGCGGACGTGCCCCCTGCACTGCTCAGCGCAGCATGGCCCCCTCCCTGATGGGCACGTGTGGCAGCTTATGAGGCTGCCCCGCCCACGCGGAAAAGCTTTGGCCACCGCCCAGACTTAGGTAGGGCAGGCCATCTGACGGAATGGCCCTCTACCATGGTCCAGGGGTGGCTACCCCGGGCCATGGCAGGGCTAACTCTGGGATGTGTGCTGGCAGGGAGACTAGTGCACAACCCGGAGTTAATCCTGTCATGCTCCAGGGTATGTTTTTTCCTGTTCACAGCAAACACCTGGTAGGTAGGAACAAACGTACCATCACCATGGGTGGCTTACACCGGGGGTAAGCGTGGCCACCTGTGGTAGTATCATGTTTGAAAATCCCTTCTGTTTCTTTTACAGAACACAAAGTTTCTCTGTAATAGGAACTGTTGTGTCACTAAGCTAGTTTTACATCTAGAAATGCAGATCATAAGCGCTTAATTTTTTGAAAATTAAGTAGAGCAGGAGTCACTGAACATATAAAAGATTTGAACTTTACACAGTCAAACTTCATTATAAATCAAACCCTACTTATAATAAAACCCCACTTATAAACAAGCCCAACTACAAGGACCATTTCTATCAACTGAATAGTGCCAAAGCCTATGGATTTTCATTAAACTGGTTATGCTGTACTTACTGTCGGGGTCTTTCAGTGAAGGTGCTCCAGTCAAGGAGCTCAGTCCACTCTTTATTGGTGGGGCATCAGAAAGAGATGCAAGACTTCCTCCTCGTTTGTTGGACTCACTTTTCCTAAAATGGTGAAAACGCCATAAACTTGTAACTAGGTTTTCTTCTTCCCACCGCCTACAAGCATCTACAAAGATACCGTATGTGCCACAAAAGCAAGAAAAAGTACCATGCATTCTACACACTAAGAAAAGCCAAGGAAGTTCTACTTGTGAAAGCGTCAAGCACGAAATTCGTTCAGTTTAAAAACAACAACAAAAACCACTCTCTCACCTCTTCTGAGACTTCTGCCTGTCTTCTGTCACAGACAAATCCTCTGCATCTTCATCAGTGTCACTACTTTTGTCAGGGGGCCTTTTTTCCCCCAAACCCCCACAAATGAAAGATGCAGCCAAGAGGAAGGAGATTTGGATATAAATAAATGCATATATCAACCAGTTTTTATGCTAGAATGAAGATCGGTTGTGTTTAATGGAACTCATGGTACTGTGGGACAAGTCACACTGAAGTGAAAAAAAACCTTAAAGTTGCAGCAAGATGGATTTTGTTCAGTATCTTGTATAATAAACTAATTTTGGTTCAGGTGATAGTCAATTCATGATTTTGTTTGGTCAATGTTATTTACAAAGACAAGATGGGAAATTCACAGTAAACACTACTGCTTCATTTTCAGCATGCCCAAATAGAAGCATCTTAAAGTTGTGACTGACTTTATATACTGTAAATTACATTGGTCCTGTGGGGAGTATTTCACATTCTCTGAAGTTTTCCCGAGTTTGATCAGTAGTATATTTAGATAAGTTTTGGGATTTTCTAACATAGCCATATCAGAATCATCCCAGCATCAAAGTTCTCATCCGATACTACAGAGCAAACCTTAAATACACTTATGTCATTCCTCCTCCACAGTGTTAGCATAATAGGGTCAAAAAAACCTCTTTCCCATTCCCCGCGGAGTTGGTTGGTTACACAAACCCAACAGCAAATTATTTCTCCCTCCCATGTGCAACAATATCTCAAAAGTAATTATGTCTCTGAAGAATGAGAAAACATGATCGTCCTCCACATTGCATGTAAATCATAATAAAGGGCCAACAGTACACTCCTACCCTAAATGTTTGGTAGAAGATTTTCCTTTATAACAGAGAGCTCAACTAACTTACCAGCCATATGTGCTCTCTGGTTTGGGTATGGGATCATCAAAAAAAGAATCCCCATCTACATCATCTTCACCCACAGCTGGATTACTCTTTTCTTTGGTATCTAAATCTTTACTGTTTAGTTGAGAAGTTAGCTTAGCTTCATTGGGTAGAAAGTGGATGCTGCTTTTACTCCTGGTTTCTCCTGATGAGAGGCTTGTATCACTTTGACTAGTTTCAGTAACCTTAAAACAAAACAAACAAAAAAATCATACAAAACTCCAATCTTTTACCTTCGTAGATTATCTCCCCCTTAGTAAAGTTATGGAAAACATCTTGCTTTCAGCTGTAACCCACTTGTAAAATACAGGACCACTGTGAGCAAACAGTATGTGAATCATCCACGTAGGCAAGTTTTCAAAACAAACAATTCATTTTTTAAATCTCAGCCCCATTCCTGTATCCATAAATCTTGGTCAAGAATTCCAAGAACCAAATACCTACTTGAAGAACCTTGTAAAGGAGAGCATTTTCTTAAAGTTGCTCATATTTGTCAATAGACATGTCAGCTCAACCATAGATACTATAACTCAATGTCGTTATTTATTTGTATAGACAGTCTGATGCTATTTTAAAATTATATTTAATTAAGCATGCCTATTAAAGTCATGTTCCGTATTATCTTAGCAATAAGCAGCTGAACACTTTTTCAAAAAGAAGCTAGTAATGAAATTCAATGAAGTCCAATCCTAACCCAAAGTTTAGAAATCTTTCCAAAAAGAAATGAAATTGAACTGATGGACAAGTTAGTTTAAATGGGCTTATTCATTGGTCAACTTAGCTTTGTTTTGTAGGGGGTGGGGGGTGCACCAATTTAAACAGCTAAGCTAGTGCAAATTCTCTATATGTAGACAAGGCCTTGCTCAGTTACTTGCTACAGTATTAATACAATTTGTAGAGTTTTGACATTATTCTTCCTGTTATCTGCCAATTCCTATACTCAGAATCTTTGTACCTGAACAAAGATTTTTATAGAGAATTAAGAAACTTACTTGTTGATCTTTGTCTTCTTCAAGATTACGGGGACAATCCAGTAGCCTGCTTACACCACCCCCAATGCGCGGCACACAGCCAGAACGCGTGCGCTCAGACATGTATATGGTGCTGCGTGCACAGGGCAAAAGTGCAACCCTGGCATGTGCGACCTGCTGTGCATGGGGCACTGCATGCGCGCCTGAACGCACGCATTCTGGCTGTGCGCTGCACATCGGGGTTGGTGTAAGCAGGCCGCTGGATTGTCCCCTAAATACATAGGATTAATAGCATTGGGTTTTTTGTTTACTCAACTATTTTCTTGCAAATACCTTTCAGATTCTCACTACCACACTTCGTTACTTAGCCTGTAGCAATAGGATTCACACTGCAGTGCAACACTGGCTGTTTTTAAACAAGCTGCTACCACACAAGGTCACTTAGAGGTCATGCATCCGACCGCCTATCTGAAAGTGGAGAAGAGGGATGTGTGCTTCCATGAGCCATGCAGCACCCATTCATGGCCACCCTCAGAGCTCTGCTGGGAAATTGATGAAGAAAACCCCAATAAGTCTGTTTGCCCTGTAGTACCCTCTGCCATCTTAGACACTATTAAGATGCTATAACCTGTAGTTACCCCGCCATGCTAGGAATGCTTGCTTCACCCTTAAAATTAGACAGGATCTGCTTCTCCTCAGATAGATAAGCCCCACCTTTGAAGATTACTTTGCTTACAGGGAGGACTTCTATAGCTCAAGAATGCACCTGGTTTTGGTCTAGATAACGACCCTCACTTAGAAGTGAACTGTCTTTTCTTTAAATAATGAGTTTGCGAGTTATGCTGTCATGGTCGTCTACTGCGCCGTTGTGGCAACCCATGTATGGGCTTTCCGCCCAAGCATTTCTGTATAAGAATATAGTGCTCTTTGTTGTGGGGTGCTCAGGATTCCTTGATCCTAGAGGCCCGCAACGCGTTGTGTAAATCTGCTGAATAAAGAGTATCTGCTGTTTGCATCTGCAGCCTCCTCGTCTCAATCTTTACCCATGGAAATCCACATCAAAATCCAGAGTGTTCTGTTCAGGGCAAGCCAAATAGTCCCATGACAACTGGTGCCCATAGAGCCTCTGCCTGCATGAACTGGGGCAGCCAGTCACACCAGCAGACTGGTCCGCCACTCAAAAGCACCGTGGCCAGGGGACACAGTCTTCGCAAATCACAAGAACTGGCCGGAAGCACTGGGGAGCGTGGGTTCCCCAACACTCACATCAGGGGCATGTCAATTGCAAAGGCCAGCCTGGCACCTGGTTCCCCCTCTCCCATGGTCCATAGCAGAGTGTTGCATGTTGGCTTGCCTCCGTGAATGGGGTACCTGCGCTGGGAGCCGCCTGCTTGAATCCTTCCCCACGCACTCCACCAGAGTAGCTGCTCTGCAGCAGCGCCACCCAGCAGCCATGAAACACATCCATCGCCGGGCATCTTTTAAAAACACCCACTGAGGTGCCACAGTGTCCCTCAATATTACACCAGTCAGATCATTAAGAGCAACCTCATTTTTTGCACGAACGGGGGTTGAAACTGGAAGGATATTAAAATAAATAAATAAATAAATAAATAAAAATAAGGAAAGGTTGGGGAAACAGGCCACTATTGCTATTTCCGCAGTTTATGAAACAGACATAAGCAGCATGTACAGACAAAATAGCAGAGTTTTCTGGGAAGTACAGATCTGATTAACAACGAATAGTTGACTTTTCATAGTGTTTCAATGTCAATTTAAGTAATAAAAAAACAATCAAGCTCTCTCCATATACACCGGAATTTCACCCCTCTTCTAGCTCGTGTAAAAAAAACCAAACACTAGTAATTCTTAAAATGTAAAAGATAAAATTTAATTAATGTTTTGTATCCATAGGGTAATGAAAGGACCGATGCTGTATGCTGGTCCTTTTATATTTAGTATGTTGGTAAGGATGCAAAATGAAAAACAATAAAAAATAGTTTAAAAAAATGTAAAAGATACAGAATTAAAATCCATTCACTTTTATAAATATTTCTCTTTCGTTTCACAAGGGACAACATGACAAATAAGCAGAGAATCAACAAGAGGATAATCCTGACAGTAAACCACCAATACCTATGCTGAGTCCCCCAATTTATTTTTCTAGTAAAAGAAAAATTAAAATAAAGTTCAGATTAACTAAAAAGTAGAAACTTCCTATACGTCAAATGGACTGACTAGCAAAGCATACACTAAAAATACACACTACAACAGACACTCTTCAGGTAGGCAGAAGGGCAGGTTGAGCTGAAGAAGAAGAGAAAATATCACCAAGTAATGGAACTGCGGAAGATACAGGTTTGTTCCATTCCAAATCTGTATGTAATGGCTACTGCATGCAAATTATGGCTAGGAATGACTCAATGACTATAAGCCCTTTGCTGCTCTAAATAGAAGTGGATCTTTTGACCTCTGTTTGTATTGCTTCCCCCCCAAAAAACACATCCAAGAAAGGAAGCAGGAAACAAGGGTTTGGGAAGCAGTATGGGTGGGACACAGGGCCTTTTTTCAGATCGCTGTTTCTCGGTAATACTTTTGGTTTTGTTTGTTGGATTACAGTTCTCTTTCTTTCCCCACTGAAGTCAACGGGAATGGGAACCAGACTGAAAAACCAAATTCTCTATTGTCCAGGGAGCTCAAAAGTGCTTACAAATAGCCCATTTTCCTCCCCAGCATGTATCTGAACTGTTAACTTGCATGCAAGGGGCTATTTATGCTTGCATGCAAATTAGATCTGATTTAGCCTCTTGCATGCAAGTTAATGGTTCAGATACACGCTGGGAAAGAAAAGGGGCACTTTGTAAACTATTTTATGAAACTGTCAGCTCCCTGGACAATAGAGAATTTGTTTCTCTAGGGTAACAAGGGGACCTGAAAAGATGTTGCGCATGTTGCCCTCAACCTGCTAACACTGTTTTTACAATCTGTCCTTTTGGATATTCATCTCGTTAGAAAGGGGAAAGCATAGCTGTTGTACTTTTGGCAAGCTCCCCATTGCACTTTCCCTAATGTGAGGTTAACAACAGAAAAGCTTGGTCCCTGCCTATCACCTGATAAGCAGAGGAGATGAAAACAGAAGTTGTGGGTCACTCTCGCCATGTGCATAATGGTACCTCCATTACTTGATTGAAGTTTCTGAAGTTTTCCTGGAATTCAGTACCTTGGTACTCGGAAATTTGGAACTGGGGAACAGAATCTCCAGTATATTCTGAATAAAACCGGAGAGCAAGTTTCAGCTCTACAGTGAAATCAATGGGAAGATTTCCCCATTGACTTCAATTGGAAATAACAGAACTGAAAATCAGGAACCATATAATGGCCTGAATTTCAGACCCTATGGTTAACGCTGAAACAGAAATTCCCATCCTTAGGAAGATGAAAAAAGGGGTGTCCCCCCCACAGTACTTTTTGAACAGTAAAGTACTCAGGAAAAATATGTCTAGCTATTACTTTTTGCCTCTTAAGACACTTTAAAATTTAAGAGGGGAAAAAGTGGTTTTGTACCAAGGCAAGCCACCCAGAATAGGATTTTCATGTTCTCCAAGCTAGAAGGCAGAAAGTAGTATAAAATGTTAAAGTTATTTATTTAAAAAGGACCTTCCACATCGTGCCAGTTTGACTGTTGCTTTCCGAGGAAAGAATCATCCAGTTTGCAGACAACCATGTTCACTGCGTTCTCCCCATTGCCACCAAAGATGGAAAACGCCATGAATACAAGTCCCTGTATATGTCCTAAAGATGAGAACTGACTGCAAGACTGCCAAGATCCAGCCCCAAGTCAGATGGGAGATTCACAGTGGGGATTTCTTTTTCCAAACCGGGAGTTATATTCTCTTAAAACCCAATTAGCTTACTGTTACATAAAACCAAAACCTGGAAACATTTACATCATGGGTGGGGAACTTCAGATTCAAGGACCTAATGTGGCCTGCAGCTAGTTTTTATTTGGTCTCTTTCCAGTCCCTGTGAGCTGTGGATCCAGTTCCTACCTGGAAGCACTGAAAGGCTGCGCTCATGTTAAGGGAGCAGAGATAAGGACATGCACATAAGGATATGGGACAGATCCAGAATCTGGACCATCTTCTTGAGTACACCCATTCCCAGCTTCTATGTAGCCCTCAGGGCGCTTTTAAACGAGGCACCGAAAAGCACCTCCTGAGTCCCACGTTGAAAGAAAAGCCGTGTGGGGAGTGTTTACATGCTGCCCGTGCTGCCGGAAGTGACGTGCTCCCTGTTGTTGGCAGCACCTCCTATAAAAGCGGCCTCAGACTTTGAACTAGTTTTCAATGTGGCCCTTGGGAGTAAAAAGGTTCTCCACTTCTGGTTTACATGCTAAATATATTTTAAAGATTAATATTAAATAAACATTAAAAAGTCAAATTTAGCAATCAATCAACTTCTATAATAGTTAGTTCCTTTTTGTGACAAAGATACATACAGCCAGACTTGATGGCCTGCATGATGATTAGCACCCTTCCTCAAAATTAGCCCCATTAGTTACAAATAGACAATTCTAGAAGGTGAAGTACTATTTAGTAGGATGGGAAAACCAGATCTTTCGGTATCCGATAATGCCAGTACTGGGTGTACCGGCATTATCGGATTCAACCCGGTAATCCGGGCCATTTCCCAGATTCCTGGTAGCAGATTTTTTTACATTGCGGCCATTCAAATGAATGGCCGCAATGTAAAAAAAAAAAAAAAACCACAAAAAAAAACCACGTTTCCCTCCCAGGCTGCGTGGGTGGAAGGGGG
>QEPC01013103.1:1356803-1391206 GCA_003113815.1 Sphenodon punctatus | reverse complement strand
GTCCCCCGTGTTAAGTGGGGGGCCACAATGGAGAGGGCATTCTCGGTGGCTGGGCCGCGCCTTTGGAACTCCCTTCCGGAGGAAGCTCGCCTGGCCCCAAGCCTGTTAACATTCTGGCAAAGTTGTAAAACATGGCTGTTCGCCCAGGCCTTCGGGGAGGGTGGGTTAATGGGTTATTATCTCCCCTACCCTAGTTATTGTTTTAATGTTGCCTGGGCCCTGTTTAACATTTTATATTGTGTTGATGTGTTTTAAATTATTTTATATGTATTTTATGATGTTTTATTGTTGGAAGCCGTCCCGAGCTGTTTTCAGGAGGGGCGGGGTATAAATTTAAGAAAGAAATAAATAAAAATATATTTTATGTTGTTCCCTAGTCCTGTTTTAATGGTTGGTATTTTTAAAGTCTTTTAAATGTATTTTATAGATTGGGTTTATATTTGTATTTTATTTTTATTGTAAGTCGCCCCGAGTTGTTTTAGGAGGGGCGGGGTAAAAAAAATAATCTAATAAATAAAATAAAATAAGTAAATAAATAAAATTTTGGGTTGCATGAGCCAAAACCTGCACGCAGCCGCAGGTGTGAACATGGTCTTCGTGGGTACAGGATTTACTGTGCCTGGTCAGCAACCTAGGGCAGTCTACCACTCAGGCTAGGGCTTCCTCATCTGCTTCACACTCATCATCCTCATACAGCCCCAGCCACACACAAACACCAAGCTACACTTAGTTCATGTCCCCTCCCCTGTGCTGCTGCAGGTGGTGTGCAATGCTTCTGGCTCCCAGCAGTGGCACTGAAGGATAAGACAGGAGCAGCAGGAAGCTCCACTCCTGTGGTCAAGAGTGATGCATGCCACCCTCAGCAGCAGGGGGAGAAGGGGTGTCAGTTCGGAGGAAAGCACGTGCCACTTCTGGCCTTCAGCTGTGGCTCTGGAGATGGAGGACAGCAGCAGCACAAGTCAACTGCAGCAGCATGGGGTAGGGGGCCAGTAGCCACGACAGCCTACCAGGAAATCAAGCACAGTCAACCACGATCAATGTCTTGGCCACCCCTGATATAGATATAGGACAAAATCCTCATTCATCCATTGGCAGGTATGCAAGCTGAACAGTGCTCCATTTGGCCGTTTTTAAACAGACCACCGGTGGGGGTGGTGGACAATCCATGTGTGGCAGGTGGGGTGCCGCTGCGGGGGCTGTGCATGGGGGGAGGGAGTAGATGGGTGCACACCCATCTCTATCCACCTTCACGTATGGAGCAGCCTGCCTTTTCGCCAGTTGCTGTGCATGGGTGGAGCTAGGCAGAGGTGTGTGGGTCACAGGAGCGCGCACCCACACACCTCCAAATTTAAATATGACACTCTCACTCATGTCCATTTGGTGGACATGAGTGGGAGCATCTCGTTTAAAAACAGTCTTTGATGCATGCAGGGAGACAGATTAGCAATTTGCAAAAAGATCATAAAATTTCAGGGTTGCAAGGGACCTCAAAGGTCATAGAGTTGTTCATCTCCAAACTAAAGGAGTGTCTCATCAGTTTTCAATGCCTAAGCGATAATCAAAGCAGGTATAAAATGCTCCAGGATCCCGGGTGGCAGCTGACTCCATGCATACGAAACTTGTTTTGAAACCAACACCTCTCCCTGCATGCAAAGCTGGGTCATTATCCCTTAAGCAATGAAAGTGATATGAGGCAATTCCTATGGGTTAGGTTCTTTTTGGAAACTACTAATCTGTCTCCTCTTGTACAACAAAGAGAGAACAGTGGGCTGGCATATCTGGCATTGGATGAATGAGGATTGTGCCCATACTTTTAATATCTGTTGCTGCTGACTGAGCTCAGAGTTATATACAAGTCTCACAACGGGATCACAGGGAAAAAAGCTTGGTAACCCCTGGTTTAAGCAAGTGGGGCATCCAACCATTTCCCCTGGAAGACTTTCCACAGCCTATATGATTACTGAGTCATGATGCTTGCCTCCAGATACGTTTTTCCTTAATTTTTCTCCCCATAGTTCTCTCTAAAAATATTACCCTTCATCTTTTAAGCATAGAACAATTTCAGTGTAACAACCCCCCCACCATAGGACAGAGAAAAAATTCTTTATACTTGGATGTTTGTTATCTGAAGTTATACCGTCATCATGTTCGTTTATACCACCTCCAGCTCACCACCAACAGGAATACTACCCATTGCACTGCAAGCCCCTAGCTGGATCTTGCCATCCTAGTGAGAACTTGAAGCAGTACTCTTCTTCCCCAATCAGCTTCATCAGTAGAAAACAGAAGTATTCCCTCCCTTCCCACACTGCAACCCCCAGGTTCTGTAACAAACAGATGTAGGGGCACTCCATGCCTGCCTTTCTTCCCACACAGCAAGTCTTGGCTGGAAATTGCAGTGTGCAGGCAGCAAAACTCCTCAGGCCAATCCTGGTAGAATGGTTCTATCCAGGTCAATCCTGCTAACATGGTTGTTGTATTAAGGATATTTGCAACTGAAAAAGGGGATGCTTATTAGGATTGTTAAACCATTCATAGAAGTGTTTATTATAGTAAAATTACACTATTTGTATACCATCCTGTTCTTCCCTTAGCCGTCAAGACACATAGTATGCATAGTAAACAGTGTTTTTAATCTTCCTTAGTCAGTCTCAAAAGACTTTCCTAGCACTTCGTCAAACTTTAGATTATCAGTGTACCTTATGAAAGTAAGATACCCATAACTGAACCCCATATAAGTATTGTAAACAAGCCTCATGAGAGCCAGTCAGGAATTATAACCCAGCTGCTGGGAACCTGCCAGTCATACCTGGGCTAATACAAATTAACGTTTGCAACCACTTCCACTCTTCATTACCATTTAGAACAATTTTGAAATTTCTCAACTGCTAAATTTAATCTATTATACGACTATCTTTCTAGAACTCTAATCTCTTATAACATTTGTATTTCTTCATCTCTTCTTTCCTAGATTAATGTAATCTTCAGACTTCAGTAACATTTTTGCTCCCTTTGAAATCATTAATCTAAATATTAACTAAAGACTGCACTAAATATTGTACTGAGGGCAAGGCAAGACAGGCAACCCCTAGGATGGGACCATATCCAGGCAAGTGCAGGGGGACCACATAGAGGTCTCCAATACATGGGATCCATGAATAAACTTGAAAAGGACAACAAGGGCATGAGAAGCACTGGTGTAAAATACAGGGCCACAGAGCCTGAAGTGCAACAGGCTCCAGCGCTTACCTGGTAGGGCTGGATGCAGGGTAGTTGATTGAAGCTAAATCCAGACAAGACAGAGATGATGATGGTTGGCTGATCTTGTGACCTTTGGGAGGTGGGAACCCACATCACTGACGGGGTCCGCCCTCCCTTGGTCTCCCAGGTTCACAGCCTTGGGGTGCTCTTGGATCCACTGCTGCACCTGGATTGTAAGGTTGCGGCGATAGCCAGGAGTGCTTTTTAACAACTTCATCTGGTGAGAAGGCTGCAACCTTTTCTATCAGATTCGGATAGAAAATGTAATCTTTGTAATCTCAAGCCTAGACTACTGCAATGCGCTCTACGTCAGGCTGCCCCTGAAAGCTGTTCGGTGCAGAACGCGGAAGCCTGCCTTCTGTCGAGGACAGGTCGCTGGAAGCACATTACACTGGTGCTGTGGAGTCTGTACTGCCTGACAACAGTCTTCCAGGCACAATTCAAGGTGCTGTTTTTTAGAAGCCTTAAACTACTTGGGGTCCAGGTATCTGAAAGACCAGCTCTTTCCCGTCCTCTAAGGTAAGTCGGGGGCGTCCTCTTGCGAGTGTCAACTACCCATGAAATTGTTACAACGGGAGTGCGCAGGGGGGGGTTTCTTGGTTGCTGTCCCACAATTATGGAACTCCCTCCCCTTGGAGATCCGCCTAAGCCCAAGGCGATTTGTCTTTCAGAGAAGATGTAAGACTTTTTTGTTTGGCCAGACATTTGGCAGGCAGGAATGTTTGGGTGGGATTGGGTAGGGAGGTTTGGGGACAAGGGTTGACGGGTGGTAGGTGGGGATAAAGGATGGAGTGAGTGGGTGGTTGGGGTTTGGAGATATTTGAATGTGCTTTAATGTATTTTATATTTTTAATGTTGTAAGCCGTCTTGAATCTATGGAGAAAGGTGGGGTAAAAATGTGAAAAACAAATACAAAAAGCCAACAGTGTTCCACTTCCCTTGCATCTGACACTGACCTAGAGATCTGCAGTTTAGCTGTGCCTTTAGTTATCTGCCATTCTTGCTGCCTGGTGCAACAACCTCTCTAAGCTAGGGAAAGTAGGGACAGTCAGCACTGTGCAATTTGGGAGGTGCACAGTGCCGGCCATTCCAACAGCACACAATATCTCCAGTGAGTAGGGGGTGGGGAGTAATCGGCACTTCCCGTGCAGTGTGTGGGCATCTCTGAACCCTTTCTGACCGAAATGAGTGCCCACTTAAAGCCCCATGGAGCCTGAATATGGTCCCAGCTGCAGTAGAAGGCAGTTCAAGTACCACGGTGTACAGAATATTCAATTAATTTTCTTGGACATGCAAGTTAAATGTATGCAGTTCTGGCCTCCTGAGTCAATCCTTTCCTTTATCTGAAAGTTGCCAATCTCTTGGCATTTTCTCCATTCTTTTCATAATGTTCCAGTTTTACACAGTTTTTTGAAAAGTCACAAGCAGTAACATGTTCATTTACTACTTTGCTTAAGGTCAAATCTTAATCCCTTACACAAAAAATTCCTGTTGGCTTCAATGGAAATATACCCAACTAAATGTAATGTACCTTTTAACATACTAGTGTTTATTTTAAGGTCTTATGGCCAATGTGTAAGGGGACCTGCAGACTCCCAGACATCGATTTTATAGTGCCTGGTGAATGTATGTAATGAAGACCATGTAGCAGCCCTACAAATCTCCTCATAAAAGGCCCTATCTGCATACGCTCTCGAGGTAGCTGCTCCCCTTGTGGAATGGGCCACTATCCCAGAAGGTGGAGACAGACCAGAGGCCACATATGCCTCTTTTATACAGTTAGTTATCCACCGGGCTATAGTAGTTTTTGATGCCTTATTGCCCAGCTGTTGTGATCTGAAGCCCACAAACAAGGCCGATGTTCTCCTAAAACCCTTTGTACGATCTATGTAATATTTCAAAGCCCTTCGTATATGTGGGTGATGTGAAATGCGGACCCTCCCATATAGTGCTCAAGACATTATTTATAGCAGACACCTGTCATGCTAAAGTACTGTGCCGAAGACCCTTACCCAGCCCTTCCTGCAGGAAAAACAAAACGTCCTTCACCTTGGCTTTCTTTAAAGCCACCCCATGTCTTTCACACCAGAGATGAGTTTCCAAGTGCACGGATAGATTCTTGTGGTGGAAGGCCTCCCAGCAGCCAATAAGGTGGTCATACCTCATCTGAATAATCCAGCTGTTTCATGGCCCTGTGTTCAAGAGCCACGCCATCAGTTTCAGAAAGTTTGGATTTGGGTAGATCGGACCTTGTTGTAAGAGATCCTTTCATACTGGCAGAGACAGCGGTGGCTTGTCCTGCAATGCGAGTAGATCCGCAACCTAATACCTTCTTGGCCAACAAGGCGCAACTAGAATCAACCTTGCTTGTTCCTTCTTGCACTTGGCAATCACCCTGCCTATTAGAGGGAAAGCATATAGAGTACCCCTCGGCCATGGGTGCTGCAGAGCATCACATGCTTGAGGCCTTTGGATGGTATGTTCTGGTCATAAATTTCGATGTCTTTGCATTCCCTGGCATTGCAAATAGATCCATTTCTGGTTCTCCAAAGATATTCACTATCCTCTGGAAGGACTGAGGGTGCACAGACCATTCCCCTGGATCTATCTGATGGCGACTCAGATAATCCGCTAGATGATTGCTCTGCCCCCTGATATGATGAGCCACTAAAGATGAGAGATTCTCTTCTGCCCAACAAAGCATCTGATGAGCTTCAGCCTGCAGGGACGGTGACTTCGATCCTCCCTGGTTCTTTATATAAGCTAAGACAGCGGTGTTGTCCGTCAACACAAGTACATGGTGGCCCCTGAAACTCGCTGTGAACCCCCTCAGTGCCAGGTGAATCGCTCTGAGCTCTTTTCCAGTTCATCAAATGCCGTTGGTCCTTCTCTGACCAACACCCTTGGATACATCTGGATTTGAGGTGAACACCCCAACCTAGAAGACTGGTATCTGTCGTAACTGTTAATCTCTGTGGCTCCTGGAGAGGCCAACCGTTCTGGAACCTCTTTGGCTCCTGCCACCACGTGAAATAATCCCTTAAATATTGAGGGAGACAGGAACACTGCTTTCTTCTGCATGATTTCCCGTTGCCAGGGCCTTAGAAAGTCCTGCAGTGGATGTTGAGTAACCTGGCCCAATGTTCGTGCTGAATGCATGAGATGAAGAGACCCTGAAGAGAAGCTAACATGCTCAGAGGAGCCTTGTGTGTCTTCAGCACCCTGGTGAGCAGTTCTTGTATTTTTAACTGCCGCTGCTGTGCTATGAATATCTTTCCCTGGCTGGTGTCTATTAAGACCCCTAGATGTTCTAGCTGTTGTGTCGGTTCTAAATGGCTTTTTTCCCGATTTGCCAGGAAACCATGGTACTCCAAACAGTGTGTAGTTCATGCCACATCTCGGGACACCTGATCGTATGAGAGAGCTCGAATTAAGATGTCGTCCAAGTATGGATGAATTCGCACCCCTTGGAGTAGCAGATTTGTGATTAGAGGGACCAACACCTTCGTAAACACCCTTGGAGAAGAGGCCAGGCCAAACAGTAGGGAGGTGTGCTGCCCGTGACTCTTCTGGTAGGCAAAGTGTAGCCACTTCCGGTGATCCTGGCTGACTGCTACGTGTAGGTACACATCCTTTAAATCTAGCGATGCTAGCCAATTCTCTGGAGAGATCATCACGCTGATCGTTCCAAGCGTCTCCATTTTGAACTTGCATCCCTTTACGAATGCATTGAGTGGCTTTAGATTTAAAGCCGCCCTCCAGGAGTCTGTCTTTTTCTGTACTAGGAACAAATTTGAGTACAGTCCCTGGCCTATCTCGTCCTCCGGCACTCTGTATAGCCGCTATCTCTGAGTCTCTTTATCTCTTGTACCATGGCCCGATGCTTTCAGATCCTTGAGGATACTGGAGAAAAGCGGTAATGTTCCTGAGGGGGATTTCCAGAACTCGATTGAGTAGCCTAATTCTACGGTCTCGAGGACCCATCTGTCGGCGACAGATCCCTTCCAAACTTCTGCGTGTAAAAGAAGTCTCCCCTCAACAGTGAGTCCCAACTGAACTAATATTGATGGTAGTGTGAAGTTGTGCGTTGTTTTGAAGATTCAGACTCGTGCACTTGTCTGTTCCGCTGGTACGCCGAACCTTGGCCCGATCTAGTCCAGCGTCCTCTTCCTCCTCGACCGCCTCTGGTTGAGAGTCCGAAACTTTTCCTATTGTAAGTATTGTAGGAATAGTTTGAATTTCCTCTTCTGTAGGGATGAAAAAAGTTACGTGAGACACACAATTAACTGAGAGATCTTTTCTGTTCTTTGTTTGATGCGTTAGTGAGCACCTGGTCCAGAGAAACGCCAAACAGCTTCCCGCCTTGGTAAGGGGCATTCACCAACAAGTTTTCCGCATGGCTGTCTGCCCTCTAAGAACGTAGCCATAAGCGCCTATGTGCTACTACGCTAGAAGTCATACCTCTTGTAGACCACAGAGAAGTGTCCATTGCTGCATCTGTTAGAAGGCCACTGATAGCTGAATGCTATTCCTTAGCTTCATAGCCGAGGACTCTGACAAATCAGGGTTCTTTCCCAAACTAAACCATTTTAAAATTGATCTTGCTAAATATGAAGACGCTGTAGAAATGAGTAACATGTTTGAGCAGGTCTCATACACCCTACGTAGCCCAGCACCTATTCCTCTGTCTGTCACATCTTCTGAATACACATCCCCTCTACAGGGATTATCGAATGTCTCGTTAGGGAAGCAGCTGCTGAATCTACTCGAGGTGTACGGGAATAAATCTGTTTTACGTTTGTGAAGCGATATAATTGTTCCTGAACCCTGGATAATTTGTGCATCCTTGCAGGTTGCATCCCCTCTTTCTTATGAATCTTTTCAAAGGCTCAATGTAACATTAAACCCTTGCCCATAGACGGAGTCCTGGGCATATATTCACGTTCATAATCGTCTGAGGAATCCTCGTCCTGCTCCGCTGTGTCATGTTTCTGCTTTAATCCCAGAGTTTTGTTGGCCTTTAAATAAATGTCATCTGCGTAAGCTACTGGAAAAAGCCTACCCTGATCAGGTATTAAATCCTTGCCTGCATCAGAATGGACCCTATCCTGGTCCCCTTGCATATTGTCCTCTCCTTCACTGGTCTCATCATGGGTACCTGGGAAACCCTGAATAGCCGCTGCCCTACCTGGAGCAGCAACCAGACCAAGATCCTGAACTGCCTGAGGATCTATTCCCCTCCCGATTGAAATCCTCCTCTTCTGAGGAAGTTCCAAACAGCTCCTGTTGTGATGTATCCCGTATAAAAAGCATATATTTTTGACCATCTGTGTTTCAATGAATTGAACATTAGAATTGGCCTTTGAATGGTGAATGGAGAATTGCTAACCTACCTTCGGTGAATTCCTTTCTCTCATATGCTCTGCATACTCCTCCTGCTGGGCACCTCCACCATTGACCACCAGGAGGTAGATGATCTTTTTTCTTCACTGCGCCTGCGTCACGGAGTTACCCGGCTTCCCTACCAGTCCGTTTGGAAGCCGAAGAATCTGACCATCCTCATCAAACGAAAACTAGAAGTAATGGTTGTAAGAACAGCAAAACCAACCCCCCGTTTCCTAAATCATTAATCGGGCGAAAGCCCTAAATAACTGTCCAAACTGACTAAATATCCACAGCTAAATAAATCTTATCTAAGCAAAGTCCAGCCCCCTGTATTACTCATTATGCTGCTTGGCAGGGAGGGTCGGAGAAGTATGCAGAGCATATGAGAGAAAGGAATTCACCAAAGGTACGATATCAATTCTCCTTTCTCCTCATAGCTCTGCATCCTCCTCCTGCTGGGACGTACCCAAGTAATCTGACCAAAAACTCAAGGGTGGGAGCAAGCAGCAGTGGAAGAATCCAGTACAGTCTGTAGCACCCTTCTGCCAAAGGCAGTTTCTGCTGACTGGAAAACATTGATCTTATAATGTTTAACAAAAATGTGAAGAGAAGCCCACGTGGCCGCCCTACAGATTTCCTCGTAGGAGGCTCTTCTCTTAAAAGGCGTATGACGTGGCTGCACTGCGCACAGAATGGGCCCAAATCTGGAGGGGAGGAACTCTACCCTTTGTGTTATAAGCCTCAGTGATTCCTTGTTTCATCCATTTGGAGATCAGGGGTTTTGTAGCCCTATACCCCTGATACCCTGGCCTGATGTTCACAAACAGCGCCGTTGACTGTCTGAACCCCCTGGGTCTAGCTAAATAAACTTTTAGTGCCCGTCTGACATCCAAAATATGCCAGGCTTTTTCCTTTGGATGAACTGGCCTGGGACAGAACGAGGGCAGTACTACCTTCTGTGATCTATGGAACAGGGAGTTAATTTTTGGAAGAAAAGCCTGATCTAACCTTAAGGATGCTGTATCCTTATGGAAGGTACAAAAGTTGTCCTCCATGGAAAAAGCCCCTAGCTCAGAGACACGTCTTGCTGATGTGACTGCGATGAGAACCACCACCTTTAAGGTCATAAAGTATAAGAAAACATGCTTAAGGGGTTCAAAGGGAGGCCTGGTAAGGGCGTCCAGCACTAGCTTGAGATTCCAGGAAGGAACCCTATGCACTACCGGGGGAGATATGATTCTGGCTGCTCGGAGGATTCTTCTCATGTTCTTATGGGAGGAGACTATCCTATTTGAAACTGCCCTAAGTACTGAGTCTATGGCAGCTGCCTGTCTGGCCAAGGTGTTAGCCTTAAGGCCTTTTTCCAGACCCAATTGAAGGAACTCTAGAACCTGAGCGACCCAGGCTTTGGTCGGATCCCGGCCCTGCTGGAGAGACCATGCTGCGAAGATCCTCCATGTGGCCCGATAGCTTCTTCTAGTGGCTGCCCTCCTGGAGAGCTGGATCGTGTTTAGTACTGCCTCCGAGTAGTCTCTCACTCTTAGTGCTGAATGTTCAAGTTCCAAACTGTCAGTTTTAACATCTGCGTCTCTGCGCAGCATACCGGACCCTGGGAGAAAAGCATTGGGATGAGAGGTAGCCTGCACTGTTGTGCGTGGCTGTACTCTTATCAACTCGGAGAACCAGGGTCTCATGGGCCACCATAGGGTTATCAGGAGTAGATGCGATTGTTCTCTGATGGCCTTGGATATAGTTTTCTGAATTAGCAGAATGGGAGGGAAGGCATATAGGAGACCCTATGGCCAGGGGCAGTTCAGCGCGTTGATCCCTTCTGCTTCTGGGCAGTACGCTCGAGTCATAAAACGAGGAACCTGAGTGTTCTCCCTGGTAGCGAAGAGGTCCATCATGGGTAGCCCAAACCATGTCACCACCTGCTGGAACACGGACCTGTTCAATTACCATTCGTGTGGATCCAGGTACTGCCGACTCAACCAGTCAGCCCGTGTGTTGTCTAGACCTCTGATGTGAAGTGCCCTCGAAGATGTTAGGTGCAACTGGGTCCATGCGAATAGGCTGACCGCCTCCCGGTGTAGCTCTCTCAATCTCGACCCCACCCCCTGGTGATTGAGATAGGCTTTCGCTGTCACGTTGTCCATGTACACCAGAAGATGTTGAGAGGAAAACGTTGGACAGAGATGTTGCATTGCAAGTCGAATGGCTTTTAGCTCGAGGAAATTTATCGTTCTTTTCAAATCTTTCTGCGACCAGAACCCCTGTGTGGAATGAATTCCTGAGAGCCCCCCACAACCCTGGAGGCTGTCATCTGTCATCAGCACCGCTCTCAATGGTTCTGTGAGCAGTACCCTCTCATGGAAGGTTTCTGGCCTTAACCACCAGGACACTGAGACTTTTAATCCCTGTGGAATGGGGACCCATGGATTGAGCCCAAGCGTGAGCTCTCTGGAAACCCCTTAGCTGCTTCTGCAAGGGATGAAGATTGAAGCGACCCCACGTCACCTGACCTATGCAGTATATCAGTAGTCCCAACAGACTCGCCAGGGGTTTGAGCCGCATGCCGTTGCAGCGTCTTAGCACCTGGACCAATCTCTGTATCTTGTCCTGACGCTCCAGTGGCATGAATGTGCGGTCGGAGAAGGTATCTATTAGGATTCCCAGATGTTCCAGTCTTTGACTCGGCACGAGGAGGCTCTTCTCTCTGTTTATTATGAAGCCGTCTCTCTCCAGGTATCGAATGGTTTTGTTCAGGTGTTCTTCCCCTCTGCTGGGAGAGTTGCCCCTGATCAGGATATCGTCCAGATAAGCATATATGTGCATCCCCTCGCTGTGGAGATTGGCCACCAGTGGTGCCAAGATCTTCGTGAACGTCCTGGGGGCTGACGACAATCCGAAGGACAGGGTCCTGAACTGCCAGGGTTCCCCGTTGAAGACGAATCTGAGCCACTTCCTGTGTGGACTCCAAATTGGGACGTGCAGGTATGCCTTCCTGAGATCCAGGGACACCATCCAGTCTCCCCTCTGCAGACTCTGGCAAATCAAAGACGCCGTTTCCATTCTGAATCTGTGCCTTTTCACATATCTGTTCAGTGCCTTGAGGTTCAGGACAGCCCTCCATTTCCCCAGCTTTTTGGACACTAGGAACAGAATAGAATAAATGCCTAAAAAGCGTTCGTGCTCCGGAACCTTTTCTATTGCTCGAATCCCTTCGAGTCTCTGAATCTCCCTTGAAAGGGTCAGGTGTCTTTCTGCGTCCTTGGGCACTGGGGAAGCAATGAATCTTCGTCTTGGAGTACGCTTCAGGTCTATGTGGTAACCTTCCGCTACGCAGGAGAGTACCCAAGCGTCCGAAACCAAGTCCTCCCATATCGCCTTGAATCGCTGCAGCCTGCCTCCTACCTCCGAAGAGGCACAGTCAGGCATCCTGTTTCGTTTGTGTGGGGCCAAAACCCCTTGGTCTATGCTTGTCGAACCTCCCTGGTCTAAAGCCCCTAACCCGAAAGGCAAAATTGCTGGAAAAATCTCTGGGACCTTGGTTATGCCCCCTCCTGGAGGAGCCTCCAAATTCTCTAAATCTGAAAGAGTGGCCATGAAAAAAATCCCCTTTTTGGCGCCACCTGCTGTAGCGTCTTTGGCTTATCTTTAGTGTTCGGCTTCTCCAGGACCATTTTGAGACAGACCCCCAAAAGCTTGGACCCTTGTAAGGGGCCGAGGTGAGGAGGTTCTCAGCAGTTGAATCCCCCTGCCAGGAACACAACCATACCCTTCGTCTGGCTGCTATGTTATTTGCCATGGACCTGGAGGCCCATGTCAGGGCATCTGTCATAGCATCTGCTAGGAGGGCAGTAGTCATGCAAATGCGGGCAGACAGTTTTTGTGATTTCCTCTCTGATAGGCCAGGGTCTTGGGCCTCTTGCATCCAGACTAAAAGCGCCCTGGACACGTATGAAGCCACAATGTTGATTTTAAGGGAGGCTGCAGTGGAGTCCACTGCCCTCTTGAGGGCAGAGTCCACACCCCTATCCATAGCATCTCGGGGGTGACAATCCCCTTCAATGGGGAACACTGTCTGGCGAGCCAACGAGGCTGCTGCCACCTCTATCCTGGGGCTTTTGAAAAATGGTTCCTTTCTCCTAGAGAAGGAGTAAAGAGAATCTTGTGTCCTGGTCATTTTATAAGTTTTCTCGGGGTGCTTCCACTCTTCCAGCACAATTTTCTCGAAAGCTCTATCTAAGGGAAGCCCCTGGTCCCTGCCACGAACTGAGGGGATATATTCCCTAGTATCTTCCTCCTGAGAGTCGGAAGATTCCTCCTTAGAGGATCTTTCCTTGAGTTGGAGGGTCTTAATAACGTGCCCCATTAATTCGTCCCTACAATGGGATGGGAACTGGCAGTCTCTTTCTCTAGGATCTGGAGGGGGCTCTGAGCATTCCCCCTCCTCTAAGTCAGAGCTTTCCTGTGAGGAGTCTGACTCTGAATCTGAGGGGGCTAGGGTCCTGGCTGGTGTGCGCCTGATAATCCTCCACCTCAGAGCCCTGAGGAGAATGCAGGATCCTCAGTCTGGCTCCCCCTGCTGGGGCCTTTACTTTCTGCTTTGCCGCCTTAGATTTTCCTGCTCTCTGTACCTTGGGGAAGGGCCCTCTGCGGGGGGAACCCTCTTCCTTTTCCCGCTTCTTTTGGCCTGAGACAGAGCCTTTACAGCGGCCATTATTTCCCCCATGGACTGAGCGATAGAAGAGAGGGCGTCTGAGCTTCCTGGCCCCCTCTCTCCTTGTCTCCCGCCTCCAACTCACCAGTGGAGGTGTGGGGGGGGCCCGGGCTCGTCGGCCTCGCTCATGCTGCGGCTGGGGGGGGCTTGTCTCATTATCATCTCTTTGACAGGGCCAAGCAGCACTGGCCCTTTCCTTCGGCGGGGGGAGCGACACGGAGAATTATCCCCCGCTAAGCGGGAAACAAGTGTGGCCTCCCCTGCTCCCCGGCGTAATGCGAGGGAGCCGGCAGGGATCAGATTACTCACGGCCTGGCCTGACACTCCCGAGACAGCGTCCGGGATGTCGTCCCCAAAGTGCCCTGCCGAAGCCTCTCTCCCCCTTTGATACTCCTTCCAGATATTGCCGCCTAACTAAATTTCTTTTTTGTAATTTAGGGGCCTGAGGACCCCAAAGTTGCCTCCTAATGATCCTGAGGCAGATGACGGACTGGCAGGGAAGCCGGGTAACTCCGTGACGCAGGTGCAGTGAAGAAAAAAGATTATCTGCCTCCTGGTGGTCAATGGTGAAGCTGCCCAGTAGGAGGAGGATGCAGAGCTATGAGGAGAACTGAATTTCTAATGTTCGTCTGTCTCTGTGATGACCTTTTTTACTGAACTCTTAACCATATATTGGGAGAAGAGATATAACCAGACTGTCTCTTAAGGAATCAACATTCACTGTTGACCAGAGTCAAGAGACGTGACTTCCTTTGCAGGGGAGAAAAAGGTCTTGTTTGTCTAGAGACGGCTGACATCTTGACCATTGTTAAAGCTTATCTTGTTTACAAGTTACTTTGAAAACTCACTGTCAGCTGTCTTGACCCAACGTCATTTAAAATGACTCCTAAGAATTTCATTCTATAAAAAGAGACAGAGGTTTGACTAATTTTTCAGACGACTTCCATTCCTTGGAGTTTTTCTCACCTTCATACGGCAGTATGGGACACAGGACTGGGTGAATAGGAAAGTATATTCTTTTGCGCATTGAGCCAACATACTTAAAGCATATGTTATTTCTTATAGATGTTAAGATTTTTGAACTTATAATACAACTGTTCTTTGAACAGAAATGAAATAATGTATTTGTAACTGACAGTTTCTCTTTTGTACCATGTTTTTATTTGAACTTAAGTAAACAATGTTCTGTATATAACATTCTTCGTCTCATGGCCTCATTTATAAATAATATTGTCTTTACAATACTTTGCTGAGCTGGTTAGGATTTAAAGCACAGTGTAAACTGAGTTTCCACATATTGGAAAAGAGTCGCCCATTATCCAGACCAGATTATGTCAGACCAGGACAAATAAGTGCATTTTCCCTTTGAGGAAACTGAGGAACAATGCAACACTGTAAAGTTATTGGGGGCTTTTTTGTCCTTTTATCTTATTGTGTTGCTTTCTTGCAAAATCGTTGCCTTGCCTTTGCCCGCTAGTTTTGATTGTCCCTTCACCTTGGAAGGGCCCAAGGAAGGTTTAGATTTTGCATTGGGCTTGGCAAGCTGCCTGCTCTGTATTCTGTCAAGAGAAGCTATTATTGTATTAAAGGCCTCTATTTGCAGCCTCTGAAGTGGGGGCAGATCCACTGAGGCCTCAGCCTGATCAGCTGGTGGGCCAGAGGAGTTTGCTCGCTCTAGACTCACATTAGTAGAGCCTACTTGTCTTTTAGAAGGCATTACTGCAATCCAAGCAGCAGGCAAGTTCGCCACAAACCACACCTTCTGGTTTGGTTGGTATAACGTAAGTGACCCTGGGCTACAAACACCTACCACTGGTGTTTTCTTTTTTCTTCTTCTTCTTCAAACACTAAGCCTCAAACCACCCCTACTGGAGTGGTTGGTAGAGGCCCTGGTGAAAATCCAGGCTTCGATAAAGGAAGCAGTCTGGCCACCTTAATTCAGAACTCCTTAAATGAGGTCCCACCCCCCACCCCTCTTTAATCACGGAGCAAAGAGGGGAGGCAATGGGACAGCTATTTCTGACTTGTCCCAGAGCGCCGATCCTCCCAGATCCAGGAAGTTGGCAGCTCGAGATGGAGGCGGTGGCTTCTCTCCTTGCCTGAAGTGGCAGTTAGGGAGCCTTGCCCCCACCCCCCGCACAGTTATGGAACCGGCTTTTCCAGCCATTCCTGAGCTGCCGCCTAGGGTGAGGGGTTTCTGTCTTTGTTTATTACTTAACAAATTGAAAATAGCTAGCTGGAGCTATTTATAAGCCAAATGATGTAACCACAAAAGGGAACTTAACCCTTAAAACGGGGGGAAAACGAACCAGGCTAACTGTGAGTACGGGGGGGAAACTACTGAAACCGGGGAACCACCTAGTTATCTATGGGAGAACTATCAGGACCATAAAGAGAAAAGAACACCAAATTTATAAAGTAAGATTTTCCTATCTGGTGTGCAACATGCCCTAGATGCTGCTCTCTGGACAGAGGCAGAGATCCAACTGAAATTGTGGGGTCGCGACCCCCAGTAGCATGCGCACAGAGGAAAAATGATCAGATGCTGCCTCCCAGTGGACAGGCTGGAGATCGCTCCCCAGTGTCCAGAACGTCAGCCCAGGACAGAGCAATAGAAACTACTTTCTCTCACTTTGCAAACAAAGAAACATCATCATCTTAGAGACCAGGCTAAACATGAACTAAGTGGTCATTATAATACTCATTTTAAAAATGTGTAGCTTCAACACACATGCAGTGAGTGAAAACAAATGAGAGATTAGCCTGCTTGTTTTGTGGATCCCACGTGCAGCCACTACTCACAGGATCCGCATGACCAAGTCCCCCACCACCACACTTCTTCTCCTGATGCACAGCTGCAACAAGCTATGTAAGCTATGTTTTTTATCACTTTTCTCTGACTAAACTTTTGTCTCTTTCAATTGTTTCCAATCTTGTACTTTCATGGCACTTTCAACTGTGTCTCAAGATTTAAAATATAACAATAACCCAGTATGTAGCTGTGGTTTTCATCACTTTTCTTGTTTATTTTTCCTTTTTGGAGCATGCCATAAAGTGAAAGTAAGCAGGCACAGTGCCTGTGAGAACAAGAGCAGAGGGAGCACTCACTCCCCGGACTGATCTAGGTGCTCCGCCTGAGACTCTATAGTTCTGGACATGCTCAAAGGCTGCAGGCACCCTAACAGACTGGAGATGACCACATGGGTGCACATTCACCCACCTTAGCCAGAAGCACCCGCACAGCAAAGTCACATTCTTTAGGACAACACTATGAGTAAGGGCTGCGGGCGAACATCTAGCAGCCACCTAATAAATGGGCAGGTGGTACCCATCTGATGTAGGCTATTGTGGGCTACTGTCTCGCCTGTTAGCACGCACACTCAGTACTCTTAGTATCAACCTTCTGCACAAGGTTCAAATACTACATATGCAATCTTGCCTGCACTTCCAATACTTCCGGACTCCTCCTTTTCCGTAGGCTCCACCCAAGCTCTCTCCGACTACAACTTTGCCTCATTCAATTGTTTCCAATCTTATACTTTCATGACACTCTCAACTATCTCTCAAGATTTAAAATATAAAAAGTTTTGGAATGCTATGTAGTCTATGACCCTTTTTAAACAGGTGGGGGGCAATGGGTGCAGCACAGCCCACATGGGCAGTGCATGGGTGCCGGCGTACACAGATGCACTCCCATCCCCATGCACAGAGGAACCGGAGTTTTTGCCAATTGCTCCACAAGTGGGTGGGGATGGGTGTGTGTCCGTGTACGAATGCACCCACGCGCCGACCATTTACATGGAGCATGCACCCCCGCATTTACATGAGACACTGTCCCACACGGATGATGGGTGTCCATGTGCGTAAGTGTCTTGTGTAAAAAGGGCCTATGATGCGTTCACAATTACACAGATCATTCCAGTGTGTTCTGTCTTATAAATATTTTATTTAAATTTATTTCACTCTTCCCAAGGTTCAGGGAGGATTACAACACACAAAAATATATTTTAAAATACACAAATAATACCAAGTAAAAATTCCTATCCCCCTACCTGCCAAATGCTGGTTAAAATTACTGAAGAGTATGTGTTTATATTTTAAACTTCGCCTTTGTGAGGCAGAAGAGTTACAGATTTGGCACCATTTATACACAACACTGATTCTAACTTCAATATTATGTAAAATCCATCTGACATCACCTTAAAACAACAAAATTAGTCCATCATGAAACAAGTGTGTCCATTAACGTTCTTATCCCTTTTCTCACCTTTCATTGAGGTGTCCTAAGGAAAGAAATTTGTGCAATCATCTGGTGTACGTGTATGTGTCCGTCCCTTGGTAATTCTTGATCCTGAAGGCCAATTTGCATCTGTTTGGTAGAAGCCCCAAAAGGCAATTAGGTCCCCCAAATGTTGTGCATCAATGGATGCACCTAGAAGGGAATTCCATATTCTTATATTGAGCACGCTTCCTCTTCCATTGTTCTTCTTGTTCTGGTCTATAGTTAGCTAATATGTATGTTTATTAAGGCCTTGCCTACACACAAATAATTTCAGATCTATTTAGTTAAAATGGTGCAAACCCCTTTGGAAATATATTTAAATGAATATACATTTGGCTTACATCAACTCCTCTTAAAGTTGATTCCTTACCTCAGTTTGGCCCTCTGTGCAATGGTTACTACGACTTACCTTACTTTTGTTGTACCAAAGAGAATTTAAAATGTTATATTGCATAAAACATACAGTTTCATGAAGAGAACGTATAAAGAATTATTTTAAACAAGTTCTACACACACCCCCGCCCCCCCCGAAAAAAAAACCACCTCAGAAATACAGAAAAAGTAGAGGCCAGTTTACCAGCCGAAACAAAAAACTTTTAAAGTAAGTATTTCAAAAGACAAAACTGGCATCCAAAAATGTTCACATCTGGGAAAGCTTCCAGCATTGATGGACTAAGCAGCAGTAGTGTACAAATGGCATGAAAATATTTGTCATAATGGGACTTGCCAATGCCACAAAGGTTTTATTAGGATGAATGTCTGTTGAACACTCTGAATACATGAAGTTGTGTAAATGCTTAATACTCCTCCATGTAATATTTCACATTTTCTAGTTGTATCTATTTATGTAGTCAACTGTGATTCAGGAAAGCACACACTATTAATGTTTTGGGGAGAAACTATGAAAACGAGTTCACAATGTTTCATTAAAAAACGTTATAAACAATGTTTTATACCTCTTGGGTCTACCAACGGGACCTGGGAGCCCTTCTCTGGTTTTGTCCCAATTGCTAAGACCATATGGTCAATATAATAAAGTACCTGATTGGCAACGAGGGAATTCCACGGTCTAAGCTTGGTTAAACCTACGCTTGGTTAAACCTAGCAGCAAGACCCATGTCACTGAGGATGTTATTGGGGATTTTATGCAATTGAATTTTATTTTAATTTTGTGTAAGTATTACTTTTTAGGGGCTTGGAGGGGTTACCCATTACTTAGGTGTAAGATTTACACTACTGGGTTTTATGTGACTCAATTTTATTTTAATATTAATATTAATTTCAGGGGCTAGGCTTGATCAAGTCCATGCTCCATTTAGGAGCAAGACCTATGCTTTGTCATATTTATTTGACACAGCTTATTGCTTTGTATTAAATTTTTGCTTCTGTGATATTTTATTTGTATTTTGTCATAACCTATGGTTAAAACAATAAATAACTATTGATTGATTGATTGATGCTTTATCTATTGAAATTCTCCTTAACTCTACTTTTTATCTGTCAGTTTTTACACGTAGTTATATACTAAAAAGATCTTTTGCACTGATAATTTCAATCACTAGCCACTCTTCATGCTGCTTCAAACAATTATATTTGGCAAGTATGTTGACTTTTGGAGTGTTAAATTTTAGGGGTTTGTTAGTTGTTCTTTTTCCTTGGGAAGGATAGTCCTATGAGGAAAGGTTGAAGGAGCTGGGTATGTCTAGCCTTGAGAAAAAAAGACTAACGCCCTTTTCCCACAGACACTCGAACACTGATAAAAATTGTATTTATTTATTTAAAATTTTTATACCCTGCCCTCGCCACCCATAGGTGGCTCGGATGTAAAATGGGTGTTACATTTTATTATACATGTTACAGGGCAGCAGGTGTGCTCTATGGGTGCCCTGCAACATGTATAATAAAATGTAACACCCATTTTATCAGTGTTAGAGTGTGTGTGAGAAAAGGGCCTAAGGGGAAACATGAACAGTTGAAAAAATGCCTGCTAAACAAACGTCAGCATTTCCCCCAATCTATGGTGTTTTACACTTTAAAAATTTCAGTAGTTTTGGCTGAAAGAATTACATTATCTTAATGTTTTTAACATAATTAACTCACCTTACTTGGTATTGGGTGTGTATTTGATCTTCCATCTGGTGATTGTGGTGGAGAATGCACATCAGATATTACTGGAGTTAGCTAAACCAAAATTTCACAAAGAAAACACATTTCGTAAGACTGCATCAGAATATTGCCTAACAAACAAATAAAATGTCTGGAAGCTGGAACGGAGGGAACCATTCCCTAAATAACCTTGCACACTTCATCACCCTTCTGCTGAAACATCCAGTATTGACTACTGTTGGAGAAAGGTTATTGAGCTACAGGGACAATTGATCTGACCTAGCACGGCAATTCTAATGTTCTTGAAGAGAGGAATCTTGCACCTCAAGATGTAGTATTCTGCTATCAATTTTCTGCACAGGTACCATGTTCAATGATTCCCCACTCCAAGTGCCAGCACTATAATGTACTCAAATAGTTCACACCTACAACCAGACAGCTCATAAACCGAATAGAAGAAAATTCCAACAAATACAACCCACGTAAAATGCATTTTAACAAGACTTACTTCTCCATTGGCAGAAATTTTCTTCTGCTGACATCTTCTGACCACCTCCAACAATAAGGGCCCATTGGTTTCTTCAGCTTCTACAATTCCCAGGTCTCGGGCTAAATTCTCTCGACTTTTGAGGCCATTCAACTGGAAAAAGACACATTACTACAGTATAACAAACACGTCAAACTCAAATGAATTTGGCAAACCTTTTAAAAAGGACAGTAGCAACTTGACACATCTACAAAACTCCCTCATTATCAACACCAATGTACCAGAGAGTAATGAGTTAATTTAATTATACTATTTACATTAAATAGTCTCATCAAAAGTTTTAATTTTATATAGAAAGTATTAAAAATTGTATAAAGTTTCAGATTCAGTAGTTTGATGTTTAACCTGTTTTAGCCCATCACCTTTTAAAACAGATGCCAAAGGGCTCATTCATGCAACACCTCTCCCCTTTGCAAACTCACATATATATTCCTCAATCTGTGTTTGTGTTGTCCTGTAGCAATGCATCCAACACAACTGCTAATTTCCTTGTCCCCTCTCTCTCCCTACTTTGCTTTGGCATTTTCTGCAATGCAAAGTGCACTGAGGAATGTGCTTTTGATATTTCCACATGCAATGTTTCGAACTCTCTGGCTAAACTGAGGTAAGAAGTGACAAAAAGGCAATGAGGTTATCGGGGACTGAAGCTTGCTCAGGGCTAAGAAAATTGAACCACTTAACTGCTACTTGGTGGAGTCAGATTGCAAGCAAACCTTTTCAGATGAGTGGCAGAAAATGAAGGATTACCAGGGAGCACAAGGATTTCATGCAGTTCTCAAAGTGCAGGTTTGTGTCACTATAGGTTCACTCCAAAAGTTCTGCGTGCCCAGCAGGCCTTACCACATGGTGACCTGGGCAACGGGGCCCAGCTCTTTTTGGGCCCCCCGCTGTGCTTCCTGTTTTCACCAGGGCAGGGTGTGAGGCCCCAAACATGACCACCTTTAAGGTCCCAAAGAAGATGCTTTATCTTTGCCCTGGGCCCTGCAAATTTTAAGGCCAGCCCTGGCTGCAAGTACAGGTAAATGGCTCTGCCTATGTAGATCAGTTTGGAGAATCAGAAGCTTGATTTCCAACCTTTATGGGCCTCTTACCCAAGATGCAAACAGTTATCCTTTTAATTACAAATTCATCTGTTCTCAAGATATCAACAAGATTATATTTTGGCTTGAAAATCAGTGCAAGGTAACAAAAACACTGATGGTTCTAAATATAACTGTCCTCGCCATCGACAGCTGAAAGGAAAAAATCAACATGATATTATGGTAAGGCATAAAGGTTTCATTTGCCATTATATTATTATACTACATTACTTAGGAATAGCATTCTTGCTCTAAAGTTTGCAACACCTAATCTAGGACAAGAAAAAACTTGAGGTAAAACATAGAAAAAGTGTTAATGTAGCATTAAAGTAGTGTCATTAAGATTAAAGAAAGCCAAAGGATTCTATGAGGACAGTCTCTTATTATATGGAGTCAGTATTTAGTAGTATATTTAATGGCCATAAAAAATGTTAAATTAAGCCTTCACTGAAGTCTCCAGTCAGTAGAAATAGTGTCATAGGTAGCAGTTCAAGCTTCCATACTATCTCAAATATTAAGTCTTTATTTGAAAGATCCATTTCAATCAAATCTCACTGACAAATGAAAAATGCAAATACTATATGACAATGATGGCTTTGTTCCCTTGAATGGGTAAAATGGTCCACACTATTTCATGGATAAGTCCATTAATGGCTATTAGCCAAGTAGATTGGGAGACATAACCTCTGACTGTTAGGAACTGGGAGTGAACAGCAGGGAATGGATCACTTCATTAGGACCTGTTAAGTACTTCTCTGAAAGTGACCAAGAGTGGCCGAAGTCAGAGACAGGATGCTAGGTTTGCTCTGACCCAGTATGGCACATCTTATTTTCAGATGTCCTATCAAGCTGTCCATCATGATACTAATTTTTTGTTCCCCATGAAGACCTGACTACATTCAAACCAGCAAGAGAGGTGAACACTTCTAAATGTCCCACTAACCCTCTGGATTTTTTAGTCCCAACATTTTAGTGGACTATCGTTAAGAAATAATTTAAATGCACAACATCACTACAATATCTTACAAGCAACAATATATTAAGAGAAAACAAGAATAGCAAACATGGTAAACTAATTATTTAAAAATTACTGAAGGTTAAGCAGATTTGAAATGTGGTTATACTCCTGAAAAGGAACTACATAAGAATGGTACCATGTAGGATTGTGTTTATTTTGTTCCAGTGCATTTCTTTATAAAATATACTCAGTTTCTAAGAAAAGACTTCCCTTCACCTCCCAACCAACAAATACTTGGGGGGCTCTGAAAGCTAGGTTGGGTCCTTCCCTTTCATTTAATCAATAAAATTTTTGCAGATCAGCAACACCTGCAGAACTCTATTATCTTCAGCAATTGATGAATCCTCCCAATTGTCAAGCACTAGTTTATTTAGCTGTTTATCCATATTTGACAGAAATCACATAAGTCGTCGACTAGATATTTACATTAACAAAATTCCACATTGTAGCAGGGCACAGGTTTGGCCCTGCTCCAGGGATTAAGCAAAATTTATTGTTTAAATAAAGAAGGTCCACAGAAATGAAAGAGCCCCAGATATCAGGGAGAGGAAGAATAGAGCAGGTGAAATAATCAGGCACCAGCAGGTGGAAGGTGAGACTGAACACTCCAAGCGAGAGAGAAAGAGAGGGGAATCTCTGGGAAAAATCCAGCACCTGGCAGGGAACTGAGGGATGGAGCACAGACCGAGCTGCAGCTGGGAGTGAAAGCGACCAGGCTGCGAGACAACAGTAGCTGACAGGGAAATAGACATCACCTGGGAATGTGGAAGGAACAGAGAACAACCTGGCAAGGGAGGATGGAATGGTCAGAGGACAGCCCCACTGGAGGGCAATGGAGCCTTGGAGAGGGTGAGCAAGAGTGGCCGGAAGGCACACAGTACTTACAGAGGGGTATACAAGAAGAGTTTAACCGGCCTGGTTCAAAGGTTCTATGGGGCCAGGCGGGATGTTCCACAACACACATTAATTCAATATTCCATTCACACACAAAAAACCTTTTCAGATATAAGGCAGCAAACTGTTTTACCCAAGTTACTTCAATTTTCACAAAACTATGAAAAATATTGAAGGTGAACAGGAATATGGATAACTACCTTGCAAACAGAGAAATAATTGAACAACAATTGCAAAAAATGTTTCTAGTTAGAAATAGTCGTATATAACATTTATAATTATTTGTTAACTGAAAAGGTGTCCAGAACAGAGTCATGTATATAGGCTGGTCCAGTCTGAGCAATAGCCAGCCTAAAGGGTCCAAAGTCAGACCCTGGTCCAGATAACCTCATGGTTACAGTGGACAGCACTGGGCCAAAACGGATATTCCAGCACTGAAAAAGGACATCCCTGTAGTCAAGTTAACCTAATGGGGTTGGGTCAGGCTTTAGCTGTATAAAACCATATAACAATTGGGTCAGATAGGGTTTGTGCTAATCTCACATAAGGTATTTTGGACATGGGTCAGGCTGGGCTTTCTTTTAGAAAGCTATGGTCTGACCAGGTTTGCAAATTCAGGCTTGTGCAGGGCTTTAGTCCAGAAGCAGCTAGGCATGTCTCGAATGACAAGAAATTCTAGACCAATATTCCCCGCATGCAAACTCACTACTTGAAGTATCATTTGAAACTTTTGCATGTCATCTAAAGTGAACTCAAAAATTGAACAGAACAAGATTCTATATTCTCTAAGGATTTATTTTACTCTCAGAATAGTAATAATCGATGGAGGGACTTGGGGAATAAACCTATTTGTAAGATTTGGCATATTGCCCAAAGTACTGTCTCACTCTATTAATAGAAGCCCTGCACTATAATGAGCACATGTAGCTCTCCAGGCAAAACCAATTTGTTTAAAATGACATTTAGAGAGAGGAAGAAATTTATTTCGTGGTAAGGTCTCAGCAAAGTCAAAATAAAGAAAAATGTGAAGTGTTACAACATAAGTATGTTTTTCTATAACTGCACTAGTCCCTGATGATGCTTAATATGTTAAGTATAAACCACTGGATTAGACCAAAGCAAATCCAATATAGCTTTCTGTATTTGGTCCTTTCTGCTGTTAACAAGCAATGTTATAGACTATAAGAACAGTCTCCTTTTAAAAAAAAAAAAATTCTTACTGTGCTTGATTCAGGCTGAAAAACAGCCAATGTAAAGTCGAGATTGAAAAACTGAAGAAATTCTGCAACAAGACTGGCCACCAAACGACCTACAAAGAACAGGTATCAAATTTTTATTTCCCCTCAAAAGAAAATTCTTCCATAGAAAGAGAATGATTCTTAAAAGGGCTTGAACTTGACTTTACATATTACATCTACAATTCTTAATCTAACTACTTCATTTTTCAAACAAAAATCAAGAGGACATTCAGATTACATCACTTGTATATGCAAAGCTGCTGGAGCAAAATTAAAGGCTGTTTCTGGAATCGAGGCCATAAGAATCAATTAATTCTTTTATATATAGTTTAAATTTAATGTTCTTTCAGATACCCTACATCTAGCTGCCTTCTACACACACTCTAGTACAATACTTCTGCAGTCTACTTTTAGATTATTAGCAGCAATTTGTTTTTTTGCTATTCCAGAAGATCACAATCACTCGGACTACTACTCCAGAGCAGTTCTATTGACTTCAATTGATGATTTGAGGATCGCAGCTAAAATGGTAACTTAAACTGCTGTACAAATAAATGAATGAATGCTTTATTTATGACCATTTGTTCAAATCATACAAGAAGAAAAAAAGCAATTTACCTATATTATACATATTTTTAATGTATCCTAATAATTTCAAATCATTCGTAGGATACTAATTTTAAAAATATATACTAAATTAAAAATAAAGTATTGATAAAATTATCCACCAAAATTCCAATAATTCACATTGGTCCAATCACATAACATGTAAATATAAATAAAATCATAAAATCCTTCTAAATTTTATCTGTTAAATCACTTTATTTGGCCCATGTTGCTTATATCAACTAATTATTATAAAATAATGTAAAGATTTGGCCTCAGCATATCTTGGTATGCCTAGAGAAATTAGTCATCACAATCAGAGCCACCTTTTAAAGAACTCTGGATTCAATCTTGTTCACACTGAAATCAGTACGGTTTTTGCCATGTATGAAAGGCAAAGGATGAAATCTTGACTCCATTGTAAGTCCAAGTCTTTATGACAATCAGAATCATATTCTTTTAGAAAGATCAATTATTTAATTTCCCCTTTTTTCAAAATTATCGGTATTAGAAGGATGTATAATCTTAATAAGCTTAATAAGCAGGGAAGAGCTTACCATCTTTTGTATTTAAAAACTTTTTCAAACTTTCATTTACCAGAGGTGTTTTGTTCTGTTGAAAGATGAAAAGCAAAAAAAAAAGAAGTAAGTAACAAAGACTTCCCTGAGCAAATATTTTTTAACTGTTGAATACAAGTCACTAGCATGTAGTCCTCCTCACTGAGATATTCAGGTTATACGTTCATTATGCCAAGTAGAATGCATTTTGATATTAAGTCTACTTGGTAATAAATAATAAAGCAGGATGTCTATATGGCAGCAATTAAGGGTATAATCCCCAGGGATTTTAAAATATGGCAATAAACAAAATTGCTCTAGGCTGAAGCAGATACAGCTCCAAAGCTGTGGGGTTTGGGATTTTTTTGTTTGTTTAAGTTATACTTCACCATTTAAATGGACACAGCTCTTGAACTACAGCAATTCTACTTTGCATTGTTAACTCAGCAACTGCTTTTAAAAGAACTATTTTTAAAATTCTTCAGGCAAAATATTGGTTGGATTAGTTACTAGCTAAAATGAATGTTAAATAATAATAGTTTTTCCTTTCCATTAACTGCAATAATTTCCCAGGAGCACAGAAACAACATTCATCTACTAGTTTTGTGCTTTGTCATTCAAAGATGGAACATATTTAACCTACAACGTGTATTTAACCTACAACGTATATTAAGTGGAAATGTTTTTGTTTTGAAATTTAACTACAATTAAAATACTGCCAAATTCTATCCAAGCACACACAACTATTACTGTTTACTAGAGATGGGCATTACAGATTTGGATTAATCCGTAACAGACTGTTATAGATTAATCCGTACCAATCCATAATACACCCCTACAAGTTGCGGATCTGGATTTCCTCCCCACACCCAGGGGTCCGGGAGTGTACTTACTAGCCTTGATTGAAGCCCCACCACTGTTGTGGGGGCTCCGGCAGGGTCCTTTGCCACAACCTGCTCCCTGCTTCAGATTGTGCAGGCCATTTTACGCATGTTTAAAATGACTGTTGCCCTTAACTGGCAGCAACATCATTTTGGTGCTGCTGTTTTGGTTAAGGACGGTGACCATTCTGAGCATGTGCAAAATAGCCCCAGTGGCCATTTTGAACACGCATGCTTTGGAGCAGGCTGCGGGAGCCTGCCAGGGCCCCCACAGAAGCAGCACTTCAATCAAGCCCTGTGAGGCTGGTAAATACCAATCCAGGGTCCCAGGGAATGAGAGCGGGGGAGGTCGGACCCACTGCCTCAAGAGAGAGCTACAGATGGGAGCATGGAATGTTTCCCATTTACTTCAATGGGAAAATCTCACATTTACTTCCATAGGACTTGAATTAAAAAAAAATCAATCCACCAATTACAGATCTGAATCCATTAATCCGACTACCCATTCCTACTCATCATGCCTAATGATATTTGTACATCTCCAGGAACCACATCCATGTTAAGTGCCGCTACACAGTCACAGGAGGCACAAAGCACAGAAGAATCCCAGTTTGTAATCAAGTTTGTTTTCTTAAACATCATATTTGGTTCCATGTATGTTTAAATACACTGACAATGTTGTTTTAGAAATATATATATATATATGTATATATATATATATATTACACACACACACAGTCTTTTTAAATTTTGTACCATGCTTCTTTAAATACTACCATTCAACACAATACTGAGCGAACTCAGAAAAAAATATTTTAAAATAATTTGTTAATATAGTTGTCCAATATTCTAAAATACCATATTTGGAGTCATTTGTAACTGCTGGAGAACACACTGTTTGAAAACAGGCCCAGAATTTATTAATTTTTTCACAAAACAGATAAATAGTATTATTGTGCCGTAATTAATGATGGTAAATTCAAAGTCTGCTCCTGTTGCCACTGAAATCAATGGCCGTGATCCCAAACCCCCTGCGCGCAGGATCCACGTGGGATGTGCATGGCTCCCGTGCAGGGCATGGAATCAGCTCCAGTAAAAATTAGAACACAGCTACATATTTGCTGTCAAATAGATAAAACGACAACAAATAGTTCTACTTCCACCCAAGATAATTTTATTCCACTTAATATTAGTGAACTAGTTATATATTATTTCAGCTTATTCCATGTACTTACCTCTACTTTTTCTTGCTCTTCTAATGCTAAAAATACAGCTGCTCGCAGTTCTGCCTGTAAAAGAGAAAATGTGTTTTTATAAGTGCTATGTTCTTATACAACTCAACGGTAACATGCTCCAAGCGACTTGTCATGTTTTTATTTAACTTGAAATTAGTGAGGTTAGGATTTCATTGTAAAATAATGTTGGGGGGGGGAGAGAAACAGAAATCTAAAATCAGAAACAGTAGAAAAGCAGAAAGAAACATGGGCTGTAATTCTAAATGGAGGAGAAGAAGCCAATGGAAAACAGGCCAATGAGACCTATACTGGGGGCACTTCTGAAAAGGGAAAAGACAGATAAAAAATTTAGGACTGGGACAGCAGGACTGTTCGGAAAGCAGGTCCTAAAAGCCCCACTGCTCGACAAGTTGCCCCAAGACGGGAGAACAGAAGGGTTCTTTTATATCTGGCAAAACTGGTTTGGAGAGGAGTTATTTTGAAAACCTTTTTCAAGGCCCTGTATTCACTGTGTTTTCCCCCATTGTTGTTAATGAAGAAAACGCAGCGAACATGGGTCCCTGATCATTTTAGAGGAACTAGTAGCTAGATAGGCTGTCTTCAGGTTGCTACTCAATAAGCCAATCATTGTCATTGATAATAATGACAACGACAGGCATTGATAAAAATCAACATGACAGGAATGTTGGTGAAAAAGAGAGAGAGGTGTAGTGGCTAAGGGCCAGGCAATAGGGGGCAGGCCCCGGATCAAGTCGCGACTTGGTCAGAAACTCACTAGGTGACCTTGGGCCAGTCACAATATTCTCTCAGCCTAACCTACCTCACACGGTTGTTGTGAGGATTAAAAGTCGTGTTATATTGTTCTACGTAAAGAGCTACAAGTGCCATGACAGGGGGGCGCTATATCAAAATCAAAATGATATATGTACACACATCAAATTAAACAATATTATAGGACATAAAAATTCTCAGCTATTCCTTGAGTACAGATGAGTAGCCCAAATGTCTAGGGACGGTGTCAGAAAGGCTAAAGCTCAGAATGAACTGAGGCTAGTAAGAGATGCTAAGAACAAGAAAAAGAGGTTTTTCAGGAACGTCAAAAGCAAGAGAAATAAGGAAGCCATGCGTTCGCTGCTTGGTGAAGAAGATGGTAAAATACTAACAGGTGACAGGGAGAAGGTGGAATCGCTCAATTTCTATTTTGCCTCAGTGTTCTCCCACTGTGTCCAACCTGACAAAAGTAGCATGAATTATGAGGGGAAAGGACTGCAGTTCATAATTAAGAGATGGTAAGAGAATACCTAGCTACTTTAAATGAGTTCAAGTCTTTGGGGCTGGTTAAATTACATCCTAGGGTACTGAAGGAACTTGCTGATGTACTCTTGGAAGCTCTATCATCTTTGAGAACTCTTGGAAAACGGGTAAGGTGCCTGAAGATTGGATTTGAGCAAATGTTGTCCCTAACTTCAAAGAGGGGGAAAAAGGAGGATCTGGGAAACTACAGACTGATTAGCCTGAGATCAATACCTAGAAAAATTCTAGAACAAATTATAAAGCAGTCTATCTGTAAGCAGTTAGAACACAATGCTGTGATTACTAAAAGTCAGCCTGGATTTGTCAAGAATAAGTCATGACAGACTAATCTTGTTTCCTTTTTTGATCAAGTTACTAATTTAGTGGATCATGGGAATGCTGTGGACATAACATATCTTGATTTCAGCAAAGCATTTGACGGAGTCCCCCATGACATATCCTTGTTGACAAGTTGATAAAATGTGGGCTAGATGATACTATCATTAGATTTACAGCTGGTTGAAGAACCATACCCAAAGAGCGCTCATCAATGGCTCCACATCAATCTGGACGGAAGTTTCGAGTGCGGTGCCGCAAGGCTCTGTCCTGGGCCCAGTACTGTTCCACATCTTTATTAATAAGACTTGGATGAAGAAGGAGGGGATGCTTATCAAATTTGCAGATGACACAAAACTAGGAGAAATAGCTAACTGGAAAACTGGGCCAAAACTAGCAAAATGAAATTTAAGAGAGATAAATGTAAGGTTCTGCATTTAAATAAGAAAAATCAAATGCACAATAGAACGGGGAATGCCTGGCTTGGCAGCAGTAGATGTGAAAAGGATTTAGGGGTTGTAGTTGATCACAAACAGAACATGAGTCAGCAGTGTGATGCAGATGCTAAAAAGGCTAATGAAATTTTAGGCTGCATTAACAGAAGCTTTATGTCCAAGTCACGAGAAGTAATAGTTCTACTGTATTCAATGCTGATCAGACCTCATCTGGAGTACTGTGTCCAGTTCTCGGCACCGCATTTTAAGGACATAGACAAATCGGAATGGGTTCAGAGAAGGGCAATAAAGATGGTCAAGGGTCTGGAAACCAAGTCCTATGAGGGAAGGTTGAAGGAGCTGGGTATGTTTAGCCTACAGAGGACAAAGGGTGTTTTTAAAGAAGATGTTACCATAAATGGCAGCCCATCAACCACTCAAACGAACGCCCGTGTGAAGATGGTAGGAGAGGATGCGCGCTCCTGTGACCCATGCAACACCCACTCATGGCCAAATCAGGAGTGCCCCATGCGAAGGAAGCCAAGGAATAGAATGGGGACAGGCATTCACGTAGCCCCTGCCCATATGAACTAGGGACCATACTCCCGGGTCCCAGCCACAGCCCTGCTGGGAGCACTTAAAGGACGTGCGCGTGAAATACACCACCATGTTGCCTCAAAGCACAACAAACCCCTATCATGACACATGAGAAAAGAGCCAATGCCAGGAGGACAGCACCATGGACAGCTGTGTCGTGTGTCCCCGGCTCAGTACGCGCTTCCATTATTGGCAGGGACTGCCAGCAACTGCACCATCTTTTGCGCTCATGGGTAGTTACTGGCTGCTGCAGCTGTTTCCATAGTGTCCAGGGCTATGTGTCATGGCAGAGGGTGGGCAGCTGGTGGGGTTTGTCACTTGGCGGGGGGACGGGGGAACAGTTGCCGATATGAACTGTTTGCAGGGCCAGCATGTGGTGACAGGAGTGGAGGAAGGTTGCCTGAGCAGGCGTGTTGGGTGCATGAATCCTTCGCAGCTGGGCCACTCAGCAGACACAGACCCCACCTTCCTGCCCCCCCGCCTTGCTTGGTTAAAAACACCCTGAGGAGACATGATAGCGGTCTTCATGTATCTGAAGGGCTTTCACACAGAAGATGGCAAAGACTTCTTCTCTGTTGCCCCGGAGGGCTGGACTAAGAAAAAATGGGCTCAAATTACAAGAAAGCAGATTTTGGTTTAACACTATGAAAAAATTCCCAACGGCAAAAAAATTCCCAGGAAAGTGGTGGGCTCTTCTTCACTGATGGATTTCAAATAGAGGCTGTACGGCCACCCACAATGTTACCCCAGAGTAAATGACCCTGTTTGGATAGGCATGTGTCCTGAAGTCAGCGTAGCAGACTCAGGTACCCTGAAATGTTAATTCCATGTGCACGTTTTGAACTTAAGTTACTGATCTTCCCTACAACATTCCCACTAAGGAAATTTGCATCTCCCCTGCCATCACCCTCTGTGACACCAGAATATTCTGCTCACATGCTGATCCTTATGCCTGGAATTTCCCTTCCTCATCTTCCGGAAGCAACGTGAGAGTTTTCTTTTCAGCCACACATTTGGTAGGCAAGAATAGGGCTTGGGGTGGTTTATGACAACGGATTTAAGTGTGCTTTTAAAATATATATTATATACTAAAATAAAAAACTTTAGTTTAAAAAAACATTAAAGACAGAACCATTTTCAAAAAGAAAAAACTTTCCTTTTCAAAACTATTTCACAAAATACATTTTTCCCTAACTCCAAAAAAGCACGAAAAAATTGTTTGTCGTCAAATTATGACAATAAATGGTCAATAAAAGAAATAATGTGATAGTTTAGTTAGTGATAAATAATAAAAGTATGTATGGTAAGGAATTACATATATCTATTACATTAATGTTGATGGTAAATTATGGACTATAGACAGAAAATCTAAATTACCACCATGCTTTTTGGCATTTATTTTTTGTTGTACTATATGGTAAATGTTTTTTTGAATTGTAACTGTAATTAATTCTGATGTTTTTTTATAGTTTAAGTTAGGGGGAAACGTATTTTGTGAAATGGTTTTGAAAAGGAAAGTTTTTTCTTTTTGGAAATGGTTCTGCCTTTAACGTTTTAAACTGTAAAGTTTTTTGTTTTAGAAAATTTCCAGGGTTTTTTTTTGGGGGGGGGATAGGATTAATATAGTAATGAAAGTGTAAGAAGATATCACATCAGTTATGTGACATGTTCACATGTGGATACACAGTAAGGAAGGATAGAGAGAGAAAACTAGAAGCATGCAACAGTCATATCCATATTTAAAATATATCTATATCCCAAGGGGCAGGATCCAGACAGGGAACAGGAAGGCAGATGCAGAGCTTTGGTGCAAGGCAGGAACTCCAGGCTTGGGGCACAAAATGGACGGTAAGTCCACACTCCCCTCAGATTGGCAGCAGGTTCATCACTTTGCAGGGCAGTTCTAGCCTTCTACCCCAGCCTCACACAGGGATGTTTGGGGCTGCATGCAAATCATATGAAGATATATGCAAATCACCTCAGTCTGTATTGCTTGTGCAGAATGAGCCAGGTCTGTTTTGTCTCCCCAGCACAAGGGGGTGGGCAGCTGCAGGTGTGATGCTGCAGGGAAGGACAGGGAGGTGGAAAGGAGCTAAAAGAACTGCTCCCCCAATTAATTTTTTGAATGGCTGGCTCTCCCTGCTGTCCCTTCCCCAACAGCTGTTGATGCCACTCAGAAGGAAGGGGAGGAGACGCAGTTAGGCAGGGCTGTTCTGCACTGCAAGTTCAAGCCCCAGGATGGGGAATCTGTCTGGGGCAGAATGAAAGCAGGGTTGGGGCAGATTCTGGACAGAAGCAGCAGGGGGGGCTGTATGGTGGGCACCGTACATCTGCACTGAGGATGATGAGGCACAATGTCCCCCTCCACGGCCAAACACTGAACCAAAATTACTCCACTGATGGCAGCTTTGTCAAGGGAAAATGGGGGGCAGAGGACAGGGACCTCCTACCCTTCTCACAATCCCTTGTACCAGCCCCCCCCAATTGAGTTGAGCCTTGGAGCGTGAGATCTAGATCAACCGCTGGTGTAATGTGATGATTAGTGCAGCCCAAAGTGAGTTATTAAACATTTAAAAAATCAGTTTTGCTGGGTGGCACACGTGCAGCCACTGACCGCCATTTGTGGTGTTAGAAAAAACAGCATAAGGAAAGTTACATGACACAGCTTTTTAAAATCACATACATTTATCAAGAGCCAGCTCTATCACAAAGACTTTAAGCTCTAGTCAGTTTTGTGTCAATTACCCACTTACCTTAGAAAGCCAGCAAGAAGTTCTAGTCAGTTTCATCTCAATACCCTCTGGCTTTTGATTCTGTATGAAGTCTGCAACTCTATGGAGTGAGGCAAGAGGTAATTGACACAAAACTGACTAGATCTTAAAGTTTTTGTGACAGAGCTAGCTCCTGATAAAGTTACCTGCTTTTAAAAAGCAGTAGCGTAACTTTCCTTATGCTGTTTTTTCTAACTCCACAAATGGCGGTCAGCGGCTGCTCGATTGCGCATGCGCCAACCAAACTGATTTTTTAATGTTTAATAACTCTTGTTTGGCTGCACCAATCATCACCACACTACACCAGCACTTGTTCTAGATGTCAAGATCCAAAGCTATGAAATCTGGGGGGTCAACCCATCAGGGGGGGAGGAGATATCGATGATTCAAAATAGTCGGAACACCGCGCATTTTGACCACAACCAATTACCTTTAAGACAATTATAACTTCTGATTTTCTGGATAGATCTTCTTCAGGCTTTGCACATATGATGGTCCCCACAAATATAAGCCATGGATAAATTTTCAGAACTGTAGCTCAGGCACTTTCCTTAGTATCAGGGCTTCAGCAGTCCCCTGTTTATAATGGAGAGTGGTTCTGCCTTTAACTTTCTTGCAGTTACTGCTGCACGACAGGACAGGACACCCACCCTGATCACTAGGATTCGGCACTGCGTATGACTAGTAGCACTTTAGAAATTATTAGTAGTAGTACAGAAGAGTGGGATAATAAACAAAACACACTTACTCTGCTCTCCCCCTATCCCTCCTAAAAACCACTCTTCATCAGGCTTTTCCTATCTCCTCCCCAATGCTCCTTCTATTGTTCTATATCAGACAGGTTCATCTTTTCCCCTGTAACAAAGCTAAACCGTATACACCTGTACATTTTAACCTTCAGGAACATATATATCCCTGTTTTTCCCTAGGTTCTCTTCTTCCTCATCCATCCTAGATTGTAAGCCCCCAGTGGCAGGGATCTGTCAATTTTTGTTCAGTGCCAGGTACATTAAAGGCACTATATAAATTATATTTAATGTAATTAAATATCCCCATTTAATGTAAAAACTGGTTTGTTTCAGATTAGTTTTAATAGATTATGAATGTGTTTGTACTGGTGGTTTAAATCTGTTTTACTTAAACAAATGCAAATTTTCATG
>QEPC01013103.1:1315795-1342542 GCA_003113815.1 Sphenodon punctatus | reverse complement strand
GGGGGAGACAGGGAGAGGGGACAGTGGGAGAGACAGGGGAGAAGACAAACAAACATTCACACGGATGCGAAGTCTCAGGTGCGTGTGCTTGGCTTGGTTACAATCAGGTTGGTTGCAGCAGTCTGCAGAGGAAGGCAGATGGTAAGCATATGGGGAACGACTAGCAGGCATTGGGAAAGGCGGTGAGGAAAAAGTGGGTCTTGAGGAGGGATTTGAAGGTGCGGAAGGAGGGGGCAAGGCGGATGTGGGTAGGGAGGGAGTTCCAAGCACGGGAGGCAGCAAGGGAGAAGGGTTGAAGGCGGTTAGGCGAGCAGGAGAAACGAGGGAGAGTGAGGGAGGGGACAGAGGAAGAGCGGAGAGCGCGTGCAGGAGTGAATACCAGGAGTTTAAACAGGATACGTTCAGGAAGGAGGAGCCAGTGAAGAGAGAAGAGGAGAGGCTGCACATGGTCGAAACGACGGGCAGAGTGACGGTGTTGCATGTTTCTGAGGCAAAGTCACTAAAACTCACCAGTACATTGCTGTGCACAAGGTGGAATGCCATGATGATGTGAGAAATGGCATGCTAGGCTTTCATGTCATCATGGGTATGATAGTACAAGCCAGCTTGCAGTAATTTGAAAGAAGTCAGCTTGGAAGACCTTCTGTGAGACTCCCCATCTCCTGTCCCAGTTTGAAGTAGCGCACACACCACATGCCAAGGTGCTGTCCAGAGCTGAGGAATTTGTATGTAAACTATATGAAACAAAAGGGGACACAAAGTCAATTCACACTCTGCGGTGTGCTCAATTCAGAAAGGGCAGTAAGGGCAAGCTGGAAAATCTGCCACCAACACAGGATGCACTACTTCTGCACATCCGTTGAGCCCACTACCAAGCTTTTATTTGGCGGAACCTTATGGTGGCAAATCCAGAGATTCCCAGTCCCACAAAAAGCGGTTGTCACATTGATCAAGACAAGCTGTTGTGATGGCCACAAAAGGCCTGAGTGCTTGGACATCACAACCTGTGGATGTACACCAACTGAACATCAATGTCGAACAGGGAAATGTTTGTGCAACAGAATTGGACTGAGATATACAGCAGCAAATGTACTGATTGGTGCTCAAGCCCATAGAGTAATGACTATGACAGTGACAAGAATGATACGTGCATTCAAGGCAACAAGTTGTATGGTTTTGAAAATATTACAATGGTTAATTGTTGTTACTAACTATGAACTTATTTGGTCTGCTTAAAGCAGTGCCAATTTCTTGTATGATGTTTTCCAGTATTATAGTTCTGTATTAGGAATCAGAAACGCATCAGAAATGACTACTTACTACCTTAATATGTTACCATAACAGTATCATACGAACTCTATTTATTCAGTAGAGCATTTTGAGACGTTTGTACAATCAGCATACTACTTTCATGGCTTAGATTTTCTCATTACACAGCTGTGTATTACAAATGGCATAAACGTGTCTTCTGTTTAAACACTGACACCTATTAACACTAGACAGGTGCAATATAAGTATCCTTCATTAAGCATCAATTCCGTAAACAAGCATTGGATTGAAATATAATAATATTATTATATAACAATAATAATCAGATACCCTCATAATTCCTTGTGCAGAAGGCACTAAAAATCTGTTCCCAGGGTGACAACATGGCTTTTCCGAACCAGGAAGGATCCTAGATTGACCTCATATACGTTGCCAACTTGAAACAAAAAAATTCCCTACCACCACTTTTAAGCCCTTTCCCACGAATTGCTTCCAGACTCTCCCACTGTCCCCTCTCCCTGTCTCCCCCTCCGTGTCTTTTAGATGGTAAGCCACAGGCAGGAACTGCGTCTATTTCTATGTTCTGTACAGCGCCAGGTCCATGGCTGGCACTATATAAATGTTTATAATAATAATAATTAATAATGGATATTATGGACCCTCCTCCTAGCAAAGGAAGAGGTCATTCCTGAGTTTTGCCTTGGCAGTTATTAATTATTATTATTATTATTATTATTATTTATTATAAGCATTTATATACCGCCAGCCATGGACCTGGCACTTACAAAGAATGAGATAGACACGGTCCCTGCTCGAGAGCTTACAATCTAAAGACGGGGAGGGGAGGTAGGGAAGGGGGAACAGAGGGAGAGAGAAGGGATGCACATTCATGAGGATGCGAGATCTCAGGTACACGTTCTTGGCTTGGTTACAGTAAATAGGGAGTTTGCAGATAACGTGGGGGAGAGAGGAGATTTTGAGCGTGTTCTGAGGTGGTGAGAACTATAGTCATATATAGTGCACACGTGAGTCCATTCACTTCAGTAAAAAGTCAAGACGTAGTAATTTGAACAGGGAACATTTTAAAGTATGAATGAAATTTTACATGCTTCCTAACAATCCAAACAGCAAGATATTTCTCATGGGAACAATAGATAGATTAGGTGTAAAAGACCCGCAAATGAATGCACAACGGGCGATCAATTCTTCTTCCACAAGAAGTGTGTGTGATGGGAGATAAGTAAGTACTGTATTGGGCTAACCACAAACGTGTACAACTTACATGGGAGAATCTCTTTCCTACGCTTCAATGACGTTCCCAACACTTGTCTGGCTAATGAAGTATTACTGAATTGACTGATGGTGTGTGTGTGGTGTATTGTGCTTGTCCTGTCTGCATGAATCTGATTTTTTTGTTGTGCTGAAGGGAGCAACGGGAAGGACTAGACAGACCCGAGAGAGGGGAGGAGTGGGGCGGGGTTTAATGCCTCTGCTCTCTTCTGTTGACGGAAGTGGCAGCTCTGGCTGTAGTGAGAAGGCTGCTGTTTGAATAAGATCTGTCTCCAGTTCTGTATTAACAGAGGCCAGGTAAGGGGACTGGGTTTACGTTACTTTGGAGGAGAGGGAGGGTTTGTTTCTTTTCTCTTTGTGTGGGAAAGGAGTTTGACCTCCGACTTCTGTATTTTTGTGGGAAGCAGCTAAGATTAGAGAAGTCGCAGCTGCTTTCTGTTACCTCTTCACTCCTTAAAAATCGAAGCAAAACTCCTTTATTGGTATGGTAGGCCTATACATGCTCCGCCAAAGCTAAAAGAGAATCAGGTCTCCGGGGGTTCCCCGTTAGAGGTTGATACGGTATCAGAGTGCAGCTGCTACCCAGGTTAGGAGTTTGTCGTGTGGCTGGGATTCAGTTTCCGAAGCCTATTGCCCTTTCCGTCTGATTTCCTAGAAAGTTTTTGCCTTCTCTAATGGCTTAACAGTCCTTGGCTTTTAAATTTTATTTTCGTTTTTATGAGCCTACCAACATTGCTAATGGGCCAGTACTCATAAAATATTTAATTTCTAATCCCTTTAAAAAAAGTTACTCCACTGGAAAATTCCACCTCCTCCACTGTGCCCATTCAGCCGTCCCTTGATAGGAGATTTTTGAGAACAGTTCTGTTTTAAAGTGTCCTTAGATGTGTATGTTCTTTTGCAAGAGCAATCTCTCTCCAGAAGTACTTCTAAAGTGTTTAGCACAGTACTTGGCATAGCACCTGATGGTAACACTTACTATAAGTAAGTATGCCAAATGATGATCCTATTGACTTCAGTGGGAATATGTGTGCCTGTGACTTTTTTGGATCAGGTACTAAAATACGAAATGTGTCCGAAGCTCAGCTCTGGCACTGATCACATTCTGCCCCAGATTTCTTCCTTTTTAAAAGCAAGGGATTGTGTGAAAGCTCAATACAAGTTGTGCTGTGGTATTTTCAACCTGTTCCCCAAAAAGGTAGATAAGTTAGCCTCTGTGGCTCCAGTCTAGCAAATAGGCACAGTATGTGCTTGCTTTAATGCGTGTGAATGTTGTCACTGGCACCAATGAAACCATATTTGTGTGTATAAAGTTGTACTCAACTGTTTTCCAATTCAGGGGTTTAGGGTAGCTAGGACCAAAATCATGAAGTGCTCTGTAAACTGATTAAAAACTAACCACTTTAAACTCCCCTAGAAATGAATGAGAAAGCAAGGTAATGACTAGACAAGCTGGTTTGCTCCTTGCCAAAGTGCTGCACAACGATTTTTCTTCCTCAGTTTTGAGGGAAAGTGTGATTTTTGTTTTTGTCTGAGTATCTTTGTATGTACTTGGTAAAATAGATAGTGGATTGGGAAGCACCTTTCCATTTTAATCTCTGTTCTGTCACAATTCATGCACAATCATGCTTTGGATTTCTGCGGTACTGAATACACTGATTTTTTTAATGAATACATCACCGTAGTATTAAGTACTTCAAGAATGTCAGTTAATTAATAATTGCAATGCTCTTTTAGATATGGAAGTATTGCTGTCCTTATGTTGACGGATGAAGAAGCTAAGGCACAGCAATTAAATGAGTTGCTCGGTTTTGCAGAGGAAGTGACAGAGCTTAGACTCCAGATAGTCTCTCGCTAAGTCTTGTGCCCTAACCACAAGCAACAGAACCAGGAATACTTGTTATAAATTCAAATGTAATTTTACATAACATAAAAAAGTCAAATATGATATGCATCAAGCATTAAATCTCGTTGCACCAAATAAATTCAATAAACAGGTGTACACATCATATGAAGGTCAATCCAGAATCCACAATCTAGAACTAGGGGACACTCCATGAAACTCATGGGTGGCAAGTTTAAAACAAATAAAAGAGAATATTTTTTCACTCAGCGTATAATTGGGTTGTGGAATCGACTGCCAGAGGTTGTGGTAAGGGCCAGTACTATAGCTGAGTTTAAAAGAGGTTTGGACAAGTTTCTGGAAGATAGGTCCATTAGCAGCTATTAGCCAGACAGGATAAGGGAACATGACGGGAGCTGAGGGAAAACAACAGGGAATGGATCCCCCATTGTGACCTGTTGGGTGCTTTTCCCAAGCCACCGTGATTGGTCACTGTTGGAGACAGGATGCTGGGCTAGATGGACTATTGGTCTAACCCAGTATGGCACTTCTTATGATCCTTATTGACATGTTTCGACCTATTGGTCTTCTTCAGAATAATGTGACTCTGGAATTTAATACATTACATTATAATATATAATTTACTCTATAATCCAACATTTAATACAATACAGTATAATTCTTAGAAAACCATAAACACATTTTACAACAGATCCAATCTTATCAAATAATACCCAAATTATCCTTTGTCAGTCTGAAAAAAGACTATAAAGTCCAAAAATTAAGTACCCCAAATACAAGTGGTTGTACAATAAACAAAATATATCATATATGTTATTATTTTGGAATCCAAAATTTGATACAGTACAGTATAATTTTTTTGAAAAACCATAAACATATATCTTACAACGTATCAAATCTAATCACATAATACCCACATTATCCATTGTCCGCCTCAAAAAATACTATCAAGTTCCCCCCAAAAATTAAATACCCCAAATACGAGTGACTATAAAAAAAACAAACCCCTAAAAGCAAATTTAACAACTTCAAAACATGCACCTTTTATCCTTCAGTACCTCCAGAACAGTGACAGGAAAAAGTAAAATTTATTGAATTTAGTTGGTGTAACAAGATTTAATACTTGATGCATATCAATCAATCCTATTTGATTTTTTAATGATATGTAAAATTACATTTGCATTTATAACAATTTCCTTTGTATTATTGTTTCTGCTATTAGTGTCGCTACTCAGGGGATTGCATTTTTCACTGACATTCCTAGTATTGTATGGCCCTAACCACAAGACCATCCTTCCTCACTTTCAGAGCTGATTCTGTATTGATTGACTGGTCTGTATATGGTTTGGTTGTTTTACTGTGGCTGTCAAGTTCTGTTTAAGGAACTGAAGCAGTCAATCCTGTAATTATTTTTATCTCTTTCCAGTTGTGATTGCAAGACCATCCATACTCAGAAGAGTTGTTTGTTCCATAGTTCTGGAGGTGAGTTTTCTTGGAACTGAAGAGTGCATGTTCTTTGCCTGTTTATTATTTATTTATTTATTTATTTACTGTGGAGGAAGTACTGCTTTCTCTGAGACTGCACCAAAAGCTAAGCGTGCAGTCCTCTATCATTAAAGTCAATGGGTGTTTTCAGATGAGATGCTACCCAGGAGCCACGGATCCAGCCGCCCATCTGAAGGTGGAGCAGCTGCATGCGTGCTCCTGTGAGCCACAGAGCACCCACTCAGGGCCAAACACTGAACTGTACTGGGAAATCCAGAGTGCTCCATGTGGGGCCAGCAAAATGTATGGTGTTCACTTCTATGGCTGCAGTGGTCATGCTGGGAGCTGCCCGTTGTTTAATTGCTCCCCATGCATTCCACCTCCGTGTGTGCTCTGTGGTGGAGCCGTGCTGCAGCCATGGACACCACCCCCCCCCACCCCCCCAATCAGCTTGCTCATTTGAAAACACCCTATGGGAATTTTGCCACTGACTTCAGTGGATGGAGAATTGTTCTCTCTCTCTCTCTGTTTTGTATCGAATATGCAAAGGTAAATGTCCTAGTTTCTCCCCTATGGACATTGCTGGAGGAACTCACCTCCATGTGTGGCACCCTTTTGTAAGTTGCAAATATAGGAACCAAGCTGGGCTTGTGTTGAATTTCCTTCCTTTGGTGTTTGTGTCTATTTTTTCCCTGTTTGTTCTAAATCATGATGTGTTTTTTCCTAATGGGAAGATAGCACTGGCAGTTGCACTTAATGCTGGTGTGAGTCCCATTGATTTAAAGGGGTATAGGCCTTTGTTAAGTGCTCTAAAGGCCTATTTATTTGACCAGGCCTTTTAGCAGGTGGAGATGGGGATTTTTTAAAATGGGAATTCTATACAGCAGGGGTGGGAAACCTCCAGTCTGGGGGCCAGATGTGGCCCACGGTTTGTTCTTATTTGGCCCTTTTCCAGTTCCTGGATCTGGCCCCTGGATCCATCTCCTACCCCAAGCAGTGAAAATTGAGCTCAGGTTAAGGGAGCAGAGATAAGAACATCCACATAAGGATAGAAGACAGATCCATGATCTAGACCTTCCTTTCCTGAGCGCACTGTTGGACCTTTTACTAATTTTCAAAGTAGCCCCTGAGAGGGAAAAGATCTTTCACCCCTACTATACAGTTTATATTTTTACTTTTGTATATTTTACAGAATTTATATACATATAGTAAACTGCCCCGAACCTTCAGGGAAGGGCGAGTTAAAAATCTAAATAAATAAAATATCTGCCAGGGGAATCATGGCCTTGCTGCTAGGGTCCATGTACCATTATTTATCAAATATAATATTGAGAGTGAGTGTTGGAGAAATGTGTGGGGTCAAATTAGTTGTTTATACTAAAAGTCTCATGAAAGATTTTTGACTTTTTATTTTGAAAACTTCAGTAGAAAATTATTTATCATTAAATTATTATTACAACTGCTAGCTCAAGAATTGTCCCGATGGATGCTTTGGTCCTTAGTCTCGGCCAGGAAAAAAATCCTTTGCAAACTGTCTTGCATGTACAAGGGTCTCCCACCATAGTTTTAAAAAATTAGAAAAAGTGCAGCAGCTCCAGGTTTCATTTGTAAAGAGGAAGATGCAGACTACTGGATTCAGTGGATACAGATCTCTAACATGTGATTGGTTAGATGGCTGATGCTTGAAAATAAAGTTGAATCTCTCTTCTTTAAACTCGGTCCAAAAAATGTGGAAGAGGAAAAAGCAGTATTGCATAATTCTGTTTTTATTCTTTGTTTTCATGAAAAATTTTGTTGACAAATTGAAGTTTGGAACACTTTCACCAGCTCTACAGTCACTGTCTTATCACAGAAACAGGACAAACAAACATCTGTCTTCTATGAAAATGACCGTTTTTACACCGACGAGGGGGTGGGGGCTGGGTGTTCTGGTGCGGTGGGTGCATGTCCCTTTACATGGACACACACCCATCTCCACTCATGGGGCCTCCTCTGTTTTTTCAGAGGGCCCCGTGGGTGGAGATGGGTGTTGCGTGGGAGCACGCACCCCCACCCATCACCCGCAGTGTTCGCATGGACAAACACCGAGCCCACACCCAGCCCCCCACCCACCGCTGGACGCCCCAGCAGCGGAACACCCTCCTGCACACCCAGCCGGGGCGGGAGGCATCCATGTGAAAACGGCCAATGAAAGTTTCTCCATCATGTAGCTCTAAATGCGTAGGAGGCATTTTCCAAACTCTCTCTTCTATTTAACAGGCTTTCTTTTTCACTTGTAGTCAGCTGATTACAGCTTCGGGAGAGTTCTTTTCAAAACAACCCATGATCTCGCAAGTGGTTTTGTATAGAACTTTTTCATTTACAGTTTCTTTGAACATTATGACTCTGAGAGTTTTACTTATTATTAAAAGTATTTTCCATTTTAAAGTGATGGTGTACCTTTAACAAACACAGGATGAAACTCCTCACTGTGCAGAGAACCAGCACAAGGTCTATAAATCACTTAAGTCCTACTTAAACCTCACTGTGAGAGCTTAAGTGGAGCTATATTAAGTGGTGCATAGGCCTTGCATTGACTCTCTGCATCAGGAGAATTCCACCTTACTAAGATATTGGTCACTTTATATCTATGAATCTTTGTAAGGGTTCAGCATGGGATGTGTCAGACAGAATTCTAAAGTTTGAGGTTTTAACAATTTGTCTACTTGAACTTGGCACTAATTTAGTTTAATTCTAAGTTGCACATAAAGATTGTTTCAACTATAAATGTATAGCAGAGATTCTACACTCTGATATTGGCATAATGTGTATAAAAACATAATTGGCATAATAAACAAAAGAGCAAAAAGTAGTTTTAGTAGTGATGGGAGGGGGCTATGAATAGGAGCACATCAAAGAGGTGTGCTCTTTGAAAACATCAAACATGTTCTGTACCTCTGTTCAAGAGGTACTACATGTTGTTATGCTACAACAGGCTTTTAAAGAAATAGACTGCCTTGTAGTACCTGTAATTTACTTGCCTTTAAAATATATTGACTAGAAAATCCCTTGTTGCTATTTTATATTTTTAACAGCTTTGATTTTCTCTTTATAGATAAATTTTAAATAAAATGAAGTTTTCCATATGGTATAGTTCTATTCTTGGATGCATTTTTCTGGCTTTCTGCTATGCATCGTCTTCAGACAAATTCTTCCAAAGGTAAGCTATTGGTAGATAAAATTTCTAATATCCTACAAAGGTGATCTCATTTAATAATTTTATTTTATAATTTAATTTTATATTTATAAATATAAATCATTGCTTTGTATTATACCCCCTCCCTCCCAACCTTCCCTCCTGAAAACCTACCTCTTTCATCAGGCTTTCCCTAGCTCATCATGAGGAGAAAATTGCCTCCTCTTCCCTCCCTCCCTCAGAATCCTTTTCTTAGTTGCATCTGCGACTTCTCAACTTCAGGAATGTAACCTTGCCTCTTGCTTGTCTCACTTCCCTTGTTTTTCTTAAATTGTAAGCCCCTTGGGCTAGAGACCTGACTCTGACTGTACATCATCAGGTATATTGCTGGTGCTAGATTAATAATAATGTGGCCAGGCTTTGTTTTGGTATTAAGTAATGTTTGTTTTGTGGTTGTGATGCATGTTTTACAAGTGACATAGGGTGTTAACAAACGTGACCTGGTCTGTCATGCTTTGGTCTGGAGCTCACCTGTATGTTTGTGCAGGCACTGCCAGATGTTGGACCAGGATTGTCCCAGGTCGTGTTGGTGGCTAGCCCGGGCTGTGATCTTGGAGACCTCCAGGGTCAAAGCCCAGGCAAAGATCGGGCCAGAGCGGGCTACGATCTTTGTTATGGCCTGCTGTGACCTGCTTTGGATTGGCTGCTATGGCAGGGGGTGGGGTGCTGGCGTAGCACGGGGGTAGGGCCAGCGGGCCATACATGTGTGTGGCTCCCTGCCCTCCCCAGCGGCCTGGCCACTGGCATGTTTAGTTGGCGGTCTGGACTATGTCGGTGGCTGTTTCCTGGCCTGGGTTGTGTCTGCCATCACATTTGTTAGCACCCATAATGATACCGCACACATAAAAACTGCTTTTTATATGCAAGAAAATTAGAGTTTTGTATTTATTTTGGAGAGAAACTTATGCTACAGTAGTCATGCTTTAAAACCTCCTGGTTTTGCCCTAGATAAATAACTAATCCCATATTTGCAGTGTTTTCTAGACATTTCATATAATTGACATTAAAAGGACTTCTGTCATTTTTGATGACTAAAGTAACTTACAAGTATTTAAGCATGACCAATGCCCAAAATTGAAGTGTGTAATGAGAACACTAACCTATCCATACACACTTAAAGAGCTGGGACTGGAACCCTAGCCTTCATCTCCAAAATGACAAGACTTGATCATTTCACAGTGGTGGTTTGTTTTTTAAAAAATATATTTTTAAATAATCTGATGTTGGTAACAGCAGGCTTTTCACTTAAAGGAGCAGTCATTAGAGGGCAATATTACTTTAATCATGCACAGAAAGCAAGATGCTATCTGAATTGTTATACAGTATTCATCTGAGTGCTGTCCAAAATCATTGTGCTTCTGAAGATAGGAAAGCCAAGAAACATATTTGGTTTTAATGTATGGTTTTACTTGGGGAAGCAGTACTTGAAGTTTTAGGCTTTGTTCTGAAGGTGCTGAAACTCCAAATCATCTTGGAGTTATTTCCAGGATTGTGAGTCAGCTGCTGAGAAACATCTGTCTTCTGCATATCCAAGCCTAACCCCGGAAGTTAACCGTTCCAATGGAACCCAGCTGAAATGGAACAGCTCCTGTACGAGAGGCCCAGTCTGTCAGGGCTCTTGACTGAAGGGGATATCATATGATACAAGTTAACAAATCATCATGAGTGGTGTGGAGCAAACAAACAGGGAATTGTTGTATGCCCTTTCTCAAAATACTAGAACTAGGGAATACTAGGGAAATTAACTAGCAGCAGATCTAAAACAAATAAAAGGAAGTTCTCTTTTTCTCAGCACACAACCTGTGAAACTCCTTGCAAGAAGATGTTCTGAAGGCCAGTAGCACAGATGGGTTCAAAAAAGGATTGGTTAAATCCTCAGAAAATATGTCTGTAAATGGCTTTTATTTAAGTTTGTCAGGGGATGAGACCTTTGGCTGTTGGGGCTGGGAGTGAATAGCAGGAAATGGTTCTCTCCATTCTGACCTGTTGTGCACTCTTGGAAGCAACTGAATGTTGTCACTGTTGATGAGAGGATGCTGGGCTAGATGGGCCATTGGTCTGACCCCAGTATGGTGGTAATTATGTAGTAATCATGTCAGAAGAGGTGGTTTCTCAAGTCACTTCTGAGTCTCTGTCATCAAAGACTTGCATTGTTAATTTGACCCAATGTTCAATGGGAAATAATAATAATAATTAATAATCTTTTATATAGCGCCCCACTTGGAGCACTTTACATATAACAATTTAATACACCTTTTAATTGATGAAGCATTCGTTTTGTGAGTTTTACTGTTTGAAAGTTCTGTCAATCTTTTTTTGTGTCATTTCATGCTCCAGAAATGAGATTTACAAACTGTGGGTTCCTCCCCCGCCCCCCTAAGTGGGATTGTACCATCTGCAAATAGAGTTGTAATTACAATTACCTAATTTGTAGGGTTTGCCTGGGATCACAGAACTATATTTAAGTCAAAATGGGGTGTCATAGGCAAAGTTTTGGGAACCACTGCTCTAGAAGCAGTGGTAACTATGTAGTAATTACCATAATTACAATTATTTAGTAATTACTGCTCTAGAAGCAGTGGTAGATCTTAAAAGGAGTGCCAACAACCTTGGGTGGTTTTGGGGGGAGGGTAAGTTGGGTTGTTTATTTTTTTTTATGCAACTCACCTTTTTTTATAACTTCCAAAGATTCCAAATACATCTTACTTTACTGAATTGAATAGATTTTTATTGTATGGCCAGTGGCCTTAGCAAACCTAAAAAAACAAACCAGAATTAAACAATATAAATTCCACAAATGTTAAATCAATATACAAACTCAAAAAGGTATAGTATAACAATAATCTGTATGAAGGAATCATGGCCCAAAGCAATATCATCAATACAGCTTGCCCTATAGGCTAGTGATGTTCTCAGCCAACCATAATGTTCTGATCTTCATTGCTTGGGCCAAATATTTGGCCACAGATGATTACCTATTTCTATCATCACCCCCTAACAGAAGCTGGAGATACTCCCCAGTGGTTCTCGCTGGCAGGGCATGGACAAATAAGTTCCTCTCTTAAATACGCATACAGCCTACAGTACAATAGCACATGCTGCACCGATTCTACCTCTCTCGATCCACAAGGACAAGTCCGCTCCGTAAAGGGGATCGCCCTATATCGCCCCTCAAGGACCACAGTCATCAGGTTTCATTGCTCCCCACCCCCCACCCTCTTGTGCAGAAATAGTTCCCCCTTGCAAAAAAATAATAGTTTCAAACAAACCAGAATACTAAGACTCAGGTAAACACAATGCAGGACATACAGTGCTTCCTTCCCCACATTGTCACTGTTTTATCAGCAGGTTCTAATATAGTACTTGGCAGTAAAGTATCTGACACACGCAGAAAGCCCAAGTTACAAGAATCAGTAATGTGATCTCTAGTCTTGGGCTGCTTGCGCACGTTCTGTGTTGTCTTGTGAGATTTAATCTCCTGAGAAAATGGCAATTACGTGAGATCGAGGTGGGCTGCATGCCCACATTGATTCATCACGGTGTGTTTCACAGCGCACGGATCTGTTGTGAGAAACAACTGATCTGTGCACACGTTCAGGCCCTCCAGCTCCCAGACCCCAGATAGCCCCCAGGCCACCCACACTCGCTAGCTTCTAGTCCTGGTTGCTGCTGCTGCCCTCTCTAGTGCACAGGGCCACCCACATGGCTGGCAGCACTGATAGCAGCGGATGTGCGGGAGGCGCAAAACTGGCAGCTCTTTGGTAACCCGGGACTAGAGTAATTTGGCCACCGGTGTTGCCAGTGCGGAGAAGCACTCAGCCATGACAGGAAGCAGTGGCCACACCTGGGCCAGTTGAAGAGCAAACCCCAAACTGGGCAGTGGCCAAGATAAGCCCCGCAGCCAGGAGCGACACTGTCAGGGAAGTGCTGATTGTGGGAGGGGGCACCGCTGGCAGCAAAGTGCACGGCTGCATAGGGGCAAAAAACAGCTGGGAGAGGGGAGGCCCCAAGGCTGGCCAGAGCTGCAGCTGCAGCACAACCCCTGGCTGTGAGAAATCGGTCTGCTCCATGCAAGCCTTGGAAAAGGGACAAAGGGAGGCATGCAGGGAGGTCAAGAGTGGGGGTTACTTGTCTTACAGTGGATTTCCCAGCCCTGTCATCAGTGATGGGAGTAACGTGAATTTCACTGACAAACCCAGAAGGCTGCTTGCCCACGTTACACAATCTAATGTTAATTGCAAGCAGCCTGAGCAATGAGAAGCGCAAAAACCTTGGTTAATAGGGGTCCTTCAATTGGTTAAGATGATGAGCAAGAGGAGCATGGGCTTTTGAGTTTTCATGTGCTGTGTCAATTTTCCTATTACATTTCTAGGAACAAGAACAGAGTGTCCAGTGGCACTTTAAAGACTAACAAACAGCGGCGGCCCTAGCCTGAGGGCGCCTGGGGCAGTGCCCTGCCCCCGCTCTCCCCCGTCCCCCCGGTGCCGGGGGGCTGAAATTGATATCGGAGCACCGCACTGCTCTGACTGCTGCAGCTTGGCTTGTAGTCAGAGCAGCACGACGCTCCAATGTCAAATTTCAGCCGCCCGGCAGAGACAGAACACTCAGTCAGTGAGCGCTAGCCTCTGTCTGGACTCCTTCTGGGACTCCAGAGTCTGGCGTCCCAGAAGGGACAAACTTGGACTGAACACGCACTGGGCGGCTGAGCACCGCTGGGAAATGAAATTTCCCTCAGCAGCAGCTTTGCATTGAGCCCTATGGGCTCAATGTAAAGCATCACCTGGGCGATCAGTAGAGGTGCTCGGCGCCGAGATGTGCTGCAGCGCGCATGCTTGAACTGACTCAGTCAGTTGAGAATGCGTGCCGCAGCACATCTCGTTGCCGAGTGCCTCCATTGAACGCAGTGAACTGTCTGGTGCCAGTCCCTGCGCGACGACGGTGAGTAGTAAAAGCGCAGGGTGTGTGTGTGTGTGTCGGGGAGCAGAGGCACTGGGGAAGGTGGGGGTGAGCGGTGGGGGGGACTCGGGGAGCAGAGGCACATTGGGGAAGAGGGAGTGAGCGGCGGGGAGGACTTGGGGAGTAGAGGCTGGGGGCCTGGGATAGAAGGCGGGGAGGGTATGCGAGACTGAAGAATGGGGGAGATTTTTGTGGGGGAGGGTATTGTGGGGACAGACAGACTGGGCGGATTTCGGGAGGGAGGGTGTTGCTGTGTGTTTGCAAGATGACAAAATGGCCTCTCTACTCATGCTTGGGAGGGGTGAAGGAAAGCAGCAGCAATACATCAATGAATGCATTGCTGCTTTCCTTCTCCTCTCCCAGCATGAGTAGAGAGACCATTTTGTAAATTTGTGGTTCCACTGGTCGTGGCTACTTTTTTTTTGTAAATGGTCCCTTCACTGTTTCACTGCTGCTTCCTGCTGTTGCTGGAAAGTAGTTTGTGGGGACAGGCATTTGGCTGCCAGGGATAAGGTGTGGCTGCTGGGGATGATGCTGGTTGGACTTGGGGCCTGCTTTGGTGGGAATGCAGCCCCAAAAGGGGCCAAACTGTTTTGTTGGTGAAGCTACTAGGGATGCTGGTCTCGATGTGTCTGATTTGGCGGCAATGCATCCCTGAAACTGGCCAATTTTTTAAAAAAAGACCTGTGTGCTTGCACAGGTTTTTGGCTGCCGAGGATGCCTTTGGGGGCTTGTGGGAATGGTTTGGTTTGCTTGTGTGGTTTTCTGGTTTTTATATGGGTTTTGTTCACTTGATGATGTGGAGTGTTAAATACTAATTCCTCCACACACACCCCCACACGCAGCAGAGGGTGAGGGGGAATTAGTATTTCATGCCCCGTGATTCAATTGAAGTTTTGAAATCGTGAGATGCAACGGTTAGTCTGGTGACCTTATGGGTGTTCAAAATGCTAGAAATGTGATGTTTGTGATAAAATTGAGGTTTTGAAATCGTGAGATGTAACTGTTAGTCTGGTGATCTGCATGCTTTTAAACCTGGCAGAGGAGGTGAATATAACCTGCCTAACTGAAATTGTTGAATTAAGTAATGTAATGTCCATCCAGTGTTAACCCTGGGAACTCCTTGCTTCTGGCTGGGTTATGCCCTGGCTCCGCCTACTGTATACCTGGCTCTGCCCCTGGGCTAGGCTCCGCCCCTAGGCCCGCCGGCCTTATTACCCCAGTGTTAACCCTGGGAACTCCTTGCTTCTGGCTGAGTTATGCCCTGGCTCCGCCTACTGTATACCTGGCTCTGCCCCTGGGCTAGGCTCCGCCCCTAGGCCCGCCGGCCTTATTACCCCAGTGCTTCTCCAACATCAAAACCCACCAGCCGCCACTGCTAACAAATATTTATTAGTGCATGAGCTTTGATTTCCTCAGATGCATATGAGGAAGTCAGCTTGTGCTGATGAAAGTTCATGCACTAATAAATATTTGTTAGTCTTTAAAGTGCCACTGGACTCTCTGTTCTTGTTATAACTATAGACTAACATGGCTACATTTCTAGTATTTCTAAGAACGTTGCTTTTCCAGCCATGGATTTGTGATGTCTGGAAAGGCCCACTCACGCTGGGTGGAGGGGTTGGGGTGTTTGCATGACCCTATGGGTGCTTTGTGACATCTGAACAGTTGTAGAAATCATGAGAGGCTGGTATGAACTCAAGGCATTCTTCTTAGAGATGTTAATCGATGGTCCTTCACAAGGGGAGGTGCTTTGCTCTATTAAGTTATAGCTGGTACACTACAGTGACTTGGAGGCATGGGGAAAAGAGCCTACTGACCTAACTGTTTGCATGCACGGCCACCTCACTTGCTACAAATGCCACATGCCGTGTGTGTGCTGGGGTGTTCAGTGGCATAAAGGGACAGTTGCTTTTCTGTGGTAGTTGTGCGTATAACTGCCCTTCGTGTTTTTGAAAGGTTTTCCCCTCAGGACCTCAAGAGTTTTCCTTTCATGCCTGGCAGTCACAACAGTCCTATTCAGTCCTTCACTCATACTCAGATATACTCTGACCTCTATGCGTGTTTCCCTTGTCATATAGCCAGGGACCTGTGTTCTCTGAGTTTTCCCCATTGCCACCAATAGGATAAACACAGGTTCCTGCGTATAGTTTACAAAACTTTACACACTCATTAAAAGAACATATCTTTAGGAAACCTACTTTAATATAGCTGTTAACATACTTTAATGTGTCTTTACATGTAATTATAAAGAATTGGATGTTCTAGATATTGGCAATGAAATTGATATTTTGGTACAGTTAAGTAGCCTATGAGAGAGGATGCTGTGAATGTTGGCTTAACTTGATACTCCCTGGATGATTTATTATTATTATTATTATTCATATAGCACAAACAATGTACTTGGCGCTGTTCAATTAATAGTTATAGATGGGTCTGTACCCATCTATAACTACCCATCTATAACTACAGTCTTTCTTGCACTGTGACTTACAGTCACAGTGCAAGAAAGACAAGGGAGGGGGAGACAAGGGAGAAGTGACCATAGGGAGAGACAAGGATACATTCACGAAGTTATAGGTGCATGTGCTTAACTTAGTTACAGGGAAGAGAAGGATTCTGAGCGAGGGCGGGAAGAGGAGGTGATTTTCTCCTTATGATGAGCTATGGGAAGCCTGACAGAAGAGGCAGGTTTTCAGGAGGGATTTTAAGGTTGGGAGGGAGCAGAATGAAGGTATCCAGGGATGGAGGACAGCAAGGCAGAAGGGGAGAATAAGTTTTGAGCAGCAAGGGAGTTGCAAGCAGGCGAGGGTGGGGACGGAAGAGGAGTGAAGCTCCTGGTTGGGAATGTGGTGGGAAACAAGTGCAGGGAGAGGGGGGGACAAGGCCATGAAGAGCCTTGATGGTAAAGATAAGGAGCTTGTGCTGAATACGTTCAAGCAGAGAGGAGAGGCTGGACAAGGTTGAAGCGACAGACAAGGTTGAGGACTCTGGCAGCAGAGCATTGAACTGAAGTGAGGGGGGGCAAGATCAGAGCAGCGGAGACCAGTAAGAAGGAACTTGCAGTAGTGAAGGTGAGAGATGACATGGGTTTTCACAATGGAAGAGTAAGACAAGGCCAGATTTTTGCAATATCAAGCAGAGTGAAGCGACAGGCCTTGGCAACAGCTTGGATTTGGGGTGTAAAGGAGAGGGAGGAGTTGAAGATTCATCCCAGGCTATGCGCCTGAGGGACCGGCTGGATGGCGACACCATAAATGGAAATTGAGAGAGAAGTGAGAGGGGAATGCTTGGGAGAAAGATGAGGAGTTCAGTCTTGGCTATATTAAGCTTGCATTGGTGGGGAGACATCCAAGCAGAGATGTCAAAAGACAAGTTGAGTGTCCTCCGCATACAGGTGATTCCGGAAGCCATGAAATTAAATGAGTTTGTCCAGAGAAAGTGTGTAAAGGGAAAGGCGAAGAGGGCCCAGGACAGAGCCTTGGGGAACTCCCGCACAGAGGTGGAGCAATGCAGAGGAGGTAGCAGCAAGAGACACATTGAAGGAGCAGTTTGAGAGATACAGAGATAACCAGTCGAGAACCAAGTACCAGAAACCAAAGGAGCAAAGTGAATTCAGGAGGCGGCCATGATCAACAGTGTCAGAGGTGGCTGAAAGATTAAGTAGAGCAAGAATGGGATAGAGGTCCTCAGACTTGGCTAAGAGAAGGTTATTAGTGATTTTAACGAGAGCAGTCTCAGTTGAGTTGAGAGGGTGGAAGCCTGATTGAAGGGGGTCAAGAGAGGAATTGGAGCAGAGGAAATCAAGACGGTGCTTGTTGAGCAGATAGGGAATGTACTGAAGCAACCGTATCTCTGAGTAAGGAACATCTTTTTTCTCTTTTCTGTGTAATAAGCATTAGTTTTGCAATTACTGTTATTCTGATGCAACTTCTGCATTTTCAAGTCTCAAGTGACCATTGCTTGAGACTTGTTTGTTAAACGTGAGTTCTTCTAGTATAAGCAAACTTTAACTATTGGGGAACTTGGGGCCAGTTAGATGTAAGTATCGTGGAAAAGTTGATGTTATCAGATCTGTCTTTCCCACATATTTTAGTGTAAGTAATTTAAAATAAAAATTAAAAAAAAAATCCACACACGTGACATTTTAGTTTATTTGTATTGCAAATACTGCAGATTACAGTAGAAAGATGGACTTCAGAACTGGGGTTTACATCAGGATAACACATTTTGGTTTTATTGCCTTCTCTCCTTACAAGCAATACAAATACATACATGCTTGCTTGCTTTGGTCTTAGCATATGACCAGATTTGGCTGTTAACTCTTTGTGAAGAGCAGTTTATTCTCTGGCTTCAGTGGTCATCATTTTAGTTTAAGCAAATTGGTGTTTTTTTCTAGCACTTTCACCTGTCCTTTATTTTAATAACCATTATTATTAAATATGTTAACCATTGTCTCCTACTATTTCCATTTCCTTTGCTCGCAGTCCCTGCTGCTGTTCAGTGTCTCCTTTCTTTATTCTTTTCCCGTTCAGCTCTCCCATCATAGGATGAAACTTTCATTACTGTTAATCCCAGGGTTTACTCTTGAGCATAAACATATTGTGTAGGGGTGTGCAATTAGTTTTTGTTATGATAAAAAAAATATTATGTTTTCTTTTTTGTTATTGTAAAAACAAAAGTGAATAATAATAATGAAAACAAATTTTGGTTTTTTGAAATAATGGGAAAACACTGAAAAAATGTATTTCTAGCGATAACTTTTTTGTTTCGTATTCACTTCTGATTAAACTTGGGGAGATTGTACCCCCAATAGAGGGCACTGTGTGCACTACATTTTGGAAAACCTGGATAAAGGGAACAGATTTTATAAGCAATTGAATGTTGTGATTTTAAGAAAAGCTGCATACACATTCCGGGCTACAACGTCTATCTTCCATCCAATTTTCATAAAACCTAGGACAGTTATGTCCCATCCCAAGATCACCAATTTTGCCAAATTTCAGAAAGATTGGACAAAGTGTCCTGATGTTACAAGACTTTACCTTGAACATGCATTTCTGGGAGTAACATTTTTATATTCCATCCTGTTTACAAGACATTTGGCATCTCTGCCAAACTACAGGAAAATTTGGTAAACGGCCCCAGTTTTATAAGCAATTGAAGTTATCCCCCTGAAGAGCATTATTCAGATAAATAGCAGCACATGCAGTGCCAGTCAGAGGCAGGCACCTGGCATGGCAGGGGGAGGGAGGCCGTAGGAGGGGGATCAACACAACAGACTGACAAACCCATTCACTGGCCAATTACTGCATGCTTCCAGCTTTACAGGACCAATCAGTGGTGGCTTCGAGGCAGGCATAGGGGGCGGTCCTGAGGCGGCCATAGAAGAGACATAACTGGGACTTTGGGGATAGCATCCCAGCAATCGGGAGACATGGTTTACACATCCAGGCTGGCCAGTTATCATCACAATCACATCCTGCAGCACTGTGGCAGAGGACGTAAGAGAATCTCTGTTGGCTCTTTCCTAAACAGATACTTCCAACTTCCCAGTAATAAGTGGGGGAGAGACGTTGGGGTGGTCGTGACACAGAATGAGGATATTTGGTTGACATTTCTGCTGGCCGATTGGCATCACAAACCGATCTTATACCACAGTGACACGTAAGAGAATCCCTGACATAGGCTCCTTCTCTGCATATGTTGCGCAGGCTTATAAAATTGGGACCCGTAATCCCATCTTTTTGATATTTGGCAGAGATGATCCTGAAGGTGTGATATACAGCTCTGCCAAATTTCATATACACTGGTTGGACTAAAAGGATATTACCATCAGACAGCAATTTGTAAGTTAATTGCTTGTACCACCAGAACACTTTGTCCAGTCCTTCTGAAAGTTGGCATAGGTAGTAATCTTGGGGAGGGGTACAAACTTGCCAAGTTTCATCCACATTAGATGGGAGACAAATCCAGGAATGTAGATGCAGATTTCTTCAAAATAAATTTTAAATTACTTATAAAATTGGATTCCTTTATCCAATCTTTCTGAAATTTAGTACACAATGCCTTCCATTGGGGGTATGATCCCTCCAAGTTTCATCCACATATGAAAAATAGAAAGATTACAGCTGAACATATGTTTTCCATTGAAACCAATGGAAAGCAAAAACAAAATTTTGATATTTACAAAAATGAAAGATTTAAATAATGAAAACGAAAAACTAAAACAAATAACATGGGTCCCTGGTGCACACCTCTAATATTGTGTAAATGTTACAGGCACATTATTGTAACAGGACAAGTAAGTGCACTTCTAAATATATTAAGAAATTGAAACTCTGTCTAGAGATGGACTGCTCACATTGGAGTTTGTTCAGCAATAAATGAAATATTTTTAAAGTGTCTGTGCAGTGCCCTAGTGTAAGTTGTTTAAACCAGTGGGGTATATTATTATTTATGACAATGCATCATAAATTGCAGATGTTTTGCTTTTTGACTTGGCTGAGTTAAATAAACTCATTCTTATCATTTTCCAGTGGTCATCACCCCCACGTTTGGAAAAAATTGTTTCTGGTTCATCATTGGCCAGTGACCGTATGTAAGGTGAGGTTTTCCTATTTATTTATTTTTTAAAACCACCAAATTGCTATGTAGATCATGAGCGTATCCTGCTATGCGCCTGTGTAGGGGAAAGCTGCACAAGTGGATAGCTCTGGTGCGCTGGGGACCGCAGCGCGCCATTCCGCTCCAGTCCCTGTGCCATGCAGGGGTTGAATGGATGAGCGGGGCAACAGGAGGCGCAGCGGGAAGAGGGTCAAGTAGGGATTCCCTGAACCTCAGAAGCCGCTGCACGCCAGCCTAGACAACCCCCAAAGCACTCACCATACATCGCAGGAGCCCTGGACAGTAACTCCTGGGGGACCCTGCCCCTCCTGTACCTCTCAATGTGCCGACATGCTGGGATGGGAGCTGGATCCCCTGGGGGACTATCCAGGGCTCCCATGATGTATGGTGAGTGCTGTGGGCCCGGTTCGGGGGCTGGCCGGGTTGGTGTGCAGCGGCTCCTGCGGCTCCAGGTGGCTGGTGCTTGTTGCCACGTGGCTGCGTGGGGCAGGTTGTCTTGCAGTGGGAGGGCTTTTCATGAGGTTAATTTTATTGAAGTCATTTTATTGCTGATATGAATAACTGCCCATCAGTGTGATTAATCATTGCATAATTGAGTCCATAGTTTAATTGCTAAGCCACTAAATGTATTAATGTAGATCTTTTGTTATAAAAAGAAAAATACCTATTGAAATGGTTTTTTAATAATGTAACCCTTCATTTCATCTGCCTAAACGTTCAGTGGCAACAAAAGTGAGACAAATTGCCTTCCCTGCTTGCACCCCCCACCCCAAGTTCCATACCCAACTCTACCCAGCATCTGTTTTTGTGCGAGTCAGACAGAAAAGGTGGAAGAAACAGAAATTAGTAATTCCATGTATCAAGCAGTCAGACTAATGGAGGCCCTTTTCAAATGGGCCATGGTGGGTATGCGCTGCAGTGGGTGAAAGTGGGTGTGCTCCTGTTCCCACCGGTGCACACCCATATCCACCCATGAAGCAACTGGTATTGAAGCCCATTGCTCCATGCTTGGATGATGGGTGGAGATGGGTGTAGAGCGAGAGCACGCACGCACCCCCCACCCATCCGCCACAGCATTCACACGGGCGCCTCCACCCATCTCCACACAGCAAAACTGCGTGGAGATGGGTAGGGGCATCTCATGTGAAAAGGACCGAAGTCTGGTTTCTTAAGTGGGGGGAACCAATGCTCAGTGTAAGTCAATGCAATTTTTTGGTTACACGTGGGACCATTTGGTCTCAAAGTGCTCCTATTGGAAATAATTGAGCTCCCAATTACTCTTTTCCTCTCTATCAAATTTGGTCAAAGCTGCCCTATCACATCAAAAAGTTTAGGGGCAGACACACAGAATGGTACTATAAGCCAGGGGTGGGCAAAGTTCCCATAATTTTAATGTTGCCGTGAGCCACAAGACACTTTGACATTTCTGCACTTCCCAAATTTTAATAAATAAAATATTTGATAAATGTTTAAGTTATAATCAAGTAGTATTTAACACACTTTGAAAAGCCAATGCGTTTCAGCTGCATAAATGAAAGGCACTAAACATGAAGAGACTGGGGAGCTCAAAAATAATGGGCCAGTTCTCTCACTCCCCAAATCCCATAGTACAATTCTTCCCAAAGAGACTGCAAATCCTGCTCGAACTGAAACCACTTTTCTCTGCTTTCTCTTTTGCAACTACCTTCCAGTGCAGGATTCGAAACACTAGGGGGAAGATGCTGTCTGGCTGCAGTTAGTTGCTTCTGAGACTAGGGCCAGTGTCTGTGGCTTTCCCCCTATCCTGGGAACAAAGCTTAGGGCATGCTCCCACAGCCCTCAGGAAGTCTGGCCATACTGATGGTAGAAATGACAGCTCAGCTTCTGTTACTCCTGAGGGAACTGCATAGACACGCCCCCCAACAGTCACTTCTGGCAAGAATCTCAGTACAGGTGCTTGAGAGCCATATGCGGCACCAAAACCGCCATGTGCCCAACTCTGCTATAAGCCTTCTTTCCATAGGAAACCAGGCTAAAAAAAAGCAGCATCTGTCAGACAATTTTCGGCACAAATCCTAAATTGGTATGTGTCAGAGCAAAGAACTTTAAGCAACCAGGTGCTCAGCTAAGAAATGTACTCCCTGCTGTCCTCTTGGCCAGCTGTTTCATTTTGTTGAGTGAGGGTTTTTGGTCTGCTTACAATAAAGCAGATGTCAAATTTAATACTTCTGATTTTCAGATGTAAGCTTCAAATTATTTTGGAATCTGACTTGGAATGCCTAGATACTGACCAAAGGTCATATAAGTTTCTGGTTAATTGACACAAATCTTGGCCTCTGGTAACTTTTGCTGGCTCAAAAAGAGCCTAGTTGTAAGATACTTGTATTCATATCTCCCACTATAGTATTTGAGATACTCTTTTCCTTATTTAAAGGCAGGTTCTTAGGTTTGCTGGCTCCATTGTAGGAATCAAACCACGCATAAAAGCAGCAACAAATACTGTAACCTACCCTGAGCCTGCTGTTTGTGGGATGGATGGAATATAAATGTTGTTGGGTTTTTTAAAAGAGAGAGAAGCAAATACAGTGCTTATACAATTTTGGTAGCACAAGCAGTGGTCTCAACCATATTATAATTTGAGGGCTGCAACTAGTGCAGAAAACATCAGCTAGATTTTCAATAGTGGCTACAGATTTTGGGTACCCACCCATGTTGAGACCCCTTATATGTGACTTTCCAAACTGTTAATCGCACATATCTCTCATTGACCTCAAATTATGTCTCAGGCTAGGAACCGAAGAAGAGAGAGAAATAATATCAATGACTATTCTTGAAAACTTTTTGCTGGAATGAATGATACAAACTATGAACACCAAGGTTTTTACTAATATACATCTGCATTGTGTGATTGATTGCTACTCTCACCTGCCTTCATCTGTCTGGTAAAGTGATCAGTGATTCAATAGTTAATATTGACATTAAAGTATCATTATTGTATTGGGTACCTGGTGAGATTGATGGTGGAAAGAAAGACCCCACTTGTTTAATCTGTTATTTCTGTTCCATAACTACCTTGGAATAAAGTGGAGGAGTACTGTCAGGTGGTAACTGTAAATCTATCCAAAAAATCTTTGCAACACTGTGTTTGAATCCACACATGTTGGGGGTTAGAAGAAAAGATGTATGTGATAATGGAGTGAAGAAATATTAAGGTCATAATCCCCTGAGCAGATAGTGTTAGTCCTGGCACTTAGTGCATGTACGTGCCCCATTCATTTTGGTGGGACTTGTGTCAGCGGTAAGTCAGAGATTCTCAAACAGGAGGTGGAAACACCAAGAAGGGTCATGCCATCTGAGAATGGAGTCATGAGCCCAATTGATATTTGATTATTGATTTTATATAAAAGTCTCAAAATTGGGCCACACAAACAGAAGTGGTAACCTCTGCCCTAGATGTTAATGCTAGTGCTGTTTACTCAGAGGATCACCTTATTTAGCTCTGATTCTCTCAAAGTGTTGTTCTGGCATAAATCCCATTCACTTCAGTGGAGCTTGCACCAGCACAGCATTTTGAAGGGGGAGAGGGGGGGAGAAAGAGAATGGGAGTAGTTTTAATTGGAGTTTTAAATAGTTTTACATTTATACTGATTTTTATATATTTTCATATGCTTTATGATGTAAGGTGCTCTGAGCCTTTTGGGGAAAGGCAGGATCCAAATCAATCAATAAATGTAGAAAAACAAAAAACAGGAAGACCAGCCATGTAACCTGACCAGAGTAGATGGGGATCCCCATACACATTTCTTTGTGCTAAATTGCATTTTAAATTTCGCATACCAGGGAATAATCTTGGTATCAGCAACTTCAGCCAGTTCTTCCTGCGCAACCACATCCAGAAGCTTCTGCTTAATGGCATGCAAAAACTGCTGTCTGTTAAATGTAATACAAAAATCAGGAGAGAATCCTAGTCTACAAAGCACCTTTACAACCTCACTCCACCACCAGTATTGCTTACTCCTATCATGATTTACCTGCTCAACTCAACACTTGGCTGGTAGTCTAGCAGGATCCATATTACAAATCTTGGTCCAACAACAGATGGCTCTCATTACAGCCAAACCCATAGCGGGTACAAACCTGTTTCAGCACGCAACATAGGTACTCGTGTAGCAACGCCTAGCAGGCCCCTAATAAATTTGTTTTGAACAATATCTGTCCCACTCTGATTGGGGGGGGGGGGAGGAGGAATCTCAGACACGTACAGAACCTGTGGAGGAACTTTTGCTTTATAGACCTCACAAACAGAGCACATATTTGAGTTATTAGCAGATCTATAAAGCCGTAAAATCCCAGGTACTGTACTATTAGCTCTTCCAATCAGATTTCTCGTGGGTGGCCCAGGAACCTGACGCCGAAAAGCAAATACGCAAATAGACATACTTGGAGACCTGAGGGAGCTGATGCTCACCCAGAGCCCAATTGCCTTGAGCTCTCCCATGGCCAAAACAAATAGCTTGAGACTTTTTTGTATTCACAGTCATATTATTCTCCATACAGTACTGAAGACCCTGCTGGGTCTGTGACATCAGGAGGACATCAAAATATCTGTGGGTCTATCTCCAACCTTGGGCAGTGTGCACCAAACTTTATTTATCAACATAGCTAGATCATTTATGAAAAGACAGAAAAGCAAAGGGGAAAGCAGACATCCCTGCCTCACCCCTGATGTAATTGGAAAAGGCTTAGAATGATTCCCTATATTATATAATCTTACAACTGCTTTTGTGTTTGTATGTAGTCAGATAATCATTTCAAGAAGGTGGTGATTAATGCCCATTCTTATTAATTTGATCCATAACTTGCCTCTATTGATAGTATCAAAGGCCTTTGAAAAATCAATAAATGCTACATATAGTTTGCCACCTCTGATAGCAACATATTTATCAATAAGGTGCATCAAGGTAAAACAGTTTTCCATTACTGATCAACCTTGACGAAAACCCGCTTGTTCTTCAGTATGGAGTTGGCGGTCAGAAATCCATGTCTCCAGTTCTTTAAAGGAGAAAACGAGAATACTTTTTTCCAGCTATAGGTAACAGACTAATCGGTCTGTAACAGGCAGGGTTTACTCCCACCCTTAAATATGGGGACTATTATAGCCAGGTTTCAGTGGAGAGGTAACCGTTTACATAGATTGTATAGACTGAATAGCTTAGCCAGCGCTGGGGCCCAGGCCAACATGAAAGAAAATCCCGATATAACTCAGGTGTCATGAAATCAGTGCCTGGGGCCTTACTGTGTAAGTAAACACACGTGCAGTATTTAAAGCTAACTTTTTTACTGAAGTAAACTCCATATTCTCCAAATGAAAAGCAGGTAAGCTCTATACAAAGGCATCCAATTTTCTTTATATATAAAAGGCTTCATCCACTGATGAGTTTCTCCCTTTTTGTGGTGTTCTATTGATTAATTATCCTCATTAAAAGCTGCTTCTTATTTCCAGTTTGAATTTTTCTGTCATCCACTTCCTATTCTTCAGTTTGAGGCACTTGTGATGCTTGTCTGTGAGTAAGAAAACAGTAAATGGCTTGTAGTCAGAGCAGCGTGGCGCTCCAATGTCAATTTCAGCCACCCAGCAGAGACGGAGCGCTCAGTCAGTGAGTGCTAGCCTCTGTCTGGACTCCAGAGTCTGAAGTCCCAGAAGGAACAAACTTGGACTGAATGTGTGCCGGGCAGCTGAGCGTTCAGTCCAAGCGTGTCGCTGGGAAATGAAATTTCCCTGAGCGGCAGCTTTGCATTCAGCCCTATGGGCTGAATGCAAAGTCTTACCTGGGCATTCAGTGGAGACGTTCGGCGTTGAGATGTGCTGCAGCACGCATGCTTGAACTGACTCGGTCAGTTCAGCATGCACGCCGCAGCACAACTCGCCAAGCATCTCCATTGAATGCAGTAAACTGCCTGGTGCCAGTCCCTGCGCGACAACGGTGAGTAGTAAACGCACGCAGGGGTGTGTGTCGGGGAGCAGAGGCACTGGGAAAGGGG
>QEPC01013103.1:1264577-1286293 GCA_003113815.1 Sphenodon punctatus | reverse complement strand
GCATATCCCAGGTGCTGGCATTCGAGAAGGTGTACTTGGTGGCCACACCACAGGTCTGGAACTCTCTCCCGGTGGAGATTTGCCTCTCTAAGGCTCTCCCCTCCTTCCACAGACAATGTAAGACCTGACTGTTTTGCCAGGCATTTAGTGAGGGAGATGGGTGGTGGGTTGGGGGGTTTCTTTTGGGGGGGGTGCTAAAGTTTTTTTTTACTCAGGCCTCATTTGTTTGTAGACTTTTAATTGTTTTTTATATTGTATTTTATATTATTATTTTATTATTGTACGCTGCCCTGAGCTGCCATTGGGCAGGAGGGGGTGGGTTATAAATTATTAATAAACTAAAAACCCTGTTTGTGTAGATTTAAACAATAACTGAGCACTATTGCCGAGAAGCTAAATTTTACAATTGGAGTCTATTTAAAAAAATTCACAATCTCAATTTTAATATACACTTAGAAATACTTAGTAAAATACTAGTGGTCCCATGCGTTTTGCTGCACTAGAGAATCATGAAGAGAATTCTGAATTGTGGCAGCTGCACCTTAACCTTGAGTTGTTGATGAAACCACCTACTGGACAAACGTACGAAAAAGGTTTGTGTGGTTGAGGGCTGCAGTGCCTGCCTTCTATGATTCTTTCTTTCCGTGACTGCAATTAAGTAAATCAACTTTTTGACGTGTTTTTTTCTTTTTCTGCAAGACAGCAGGTCATCACCTTTAATTCGGTACCATGTGAGTCACACTTTTCATAGCACAACTCTGAAAGCTGCGTCTCCAGCTAGGGCTGAATCTTGGTCCTCAAAATTACTCGTTTTTTGCCGAGTATCCTGGCACTCAACTCAGGTTTGCCGAGTACCAAGCAACCGAAGAATTGGCCCAGCACTTGGTATTCGCCAACTCCTTGACTGGGGTGTAGACTGCAGGAAGGGGGAGCAGGGGGTAGAAAAACCCCTGCCCCTTCCCAGGAGCAGCATCCTCACTAGAAAGCAGAGGAAGACGACATGCCATGGAGTGGAGCAGCTATTATAACCCAAGTTTCTGGGAGCATGCTCTATAATGCTGTCCAGGAGCATGCTGGGATATGTAGTCCAGCATGTTCCCAGAGAGCCAGCCATGGCCGCTGTTCTAATGCACTGTCTGGGAGCATGCTGAACTACATTTCCCAGCATGCTTCTGGACAGCATTATAGAGCGTGCTCAGGGAACCTCGCATTAGAACAGCTGCTCCACTCCATGACACGCTGGCTTCCTCTCCTTTCCAGTGAGGTTACTGTTCCCTGGAAAGGGGGTGCGGGGGGGTAGTGGGGTTGTTGCCCCCTGTCCCCCTTTCCCTGCTTTGTCCCTTGCCCTTCCCCCATTAACCTCTGTCCCCTGTTCCTGCCCCCCTTCCCACCATACCCGAGTACCAAGCATTTGTCAAGTTACCAAGAATCAGCCCAAAAACTCAGACGTGATCCTTGGAAACTCGGAAATAGTCGAGAATTTTTTTTAGTACTAGTATATAGATTTTGCCTAGTGAGAGACAAGCTATTGGGAAACATTAAGCTTCTTAGAGAGAGTAGATAATGAAGTTTGGGGGAATACAGAGGAAGATCAAATAGAAATATGCATTGGTGGCAGGGGCAGCTGGTGGGGGCCCTGCCTCCCACAGAGCCACCTCCTCCTTTCCCTCATTCACTTCCCCTCTGCCCGACTCACAGCTGAACTGGCAACACATATGCAAAGCCATCTCAGCTGTGAGTCAGTGATGGATGGGGAAGGAGGGAGAGGTTGTTATTATTATCAAGCATTTATATAGCACCAGCAATGTATCTGGCGCTTTACAAAGTAATGGAATAGACACGGCCCCTGCCCTAGGGCTTACAATCTGAAAGACCGGGGGGAGGGGGGTAAAGGAAGGAGAACAGAGGGAGAGACAGGAGGTGAGGGTTGGGCCAGTTACTGCCTTTACTGCTCAAGTACCCAGGACAGCTGCCCTGGCGCATTTGCACAGTAACAGCAATGGTGGGGGGCTCCCTGCAGTTCCCAATGCAAGGAGCCCCCCCAATCAAAATAGTCTCTAGGTGGTGATCCAGAATACCCCAGGCCAATAGCAGCCCCAGCAGAGAGGGGAAGGGGGCATGGTATCTTCCTGGCTGCTGCCAGGAGCCATGCCACCCTCCCCAGAGATCCAACATGGCTGCCAGACTCTGCAGCAGGTGAGTACCCCTCTTTCTCAACCCTTCTCTGCCTTCCCTCCCTCCCCCATCTTCCATTTTTCCTCTCTTCTCTCTGCTCTTCCCTCTCCCTGCCTTCTCCATCCTCCGGCTTCAACCCCCCCTTCCTGCCTTCCTCCCATTTTTACCTCCCTTCCTTCGTCTCTGTGTACACCTCACCCCTTTTGGGGGAGCTCTGACAAGGGTCCACAAAATTAATATTTCCAGGTGCCCCCGGCCATAATACCCAATTTATGTTTTGGGGTCCAACACCCCAAATAGGGCTTAGTTCCCTCCAGCCTCTACATTTCCCCCTACAGCTGGCCCATTCCACCGGGTAGGGGCTTCTCCCAAGTAGTGAGTTCGCAGCGTCAACTTAGTTCCGCACATAAACAAAGTTCTCCCCCCAACAGGGGAGTCCAGGTACTTGAGAACATTAGTCTTCTGCCTTATGGTCCTTTTAAATAAAGAAAAATAGAAAACACACCTAGTCTCCCACACTGTCTGCAAGTTCTGGTTCCTGCAGAGGGGTTGGTTTCCCAGGAGCTTCCTAGAGGCACATCCCCTCTCCTCAAGCTCCTGCTGTGTATTAACAGTTCGTGACTGAGCAACTTCCTTTTATTCAGGAAGCCACGCCTCCTAGCCACCAACTTTCTGTTGGTGGCCATTTTGTGAAGACTCAGCAGCCATTTTACATTGCTAGAGTCCTTTATGGCCTACTCTGCTACAGTCTCCTCCCACATCCACCTTCCCATTTCTACCCTTTCCCTCCACTCTGCCTTCTACCTGCCCTCTTTCTGCTTCCCTCCCTCCCATTTCTACCCTTCTTCTCCCTCCTTGCTTTCTCATCTGCCCTTCCTCTCCTCCCTACTTGTACACTACCTCTGTTTTTGTTCTCTCCCACCCACTCTTATTTTTATTTTTTTAAACCATTTTCTCTCTTCCCTTGCCCCGTTCCTACTCCTCCCCTCTTATTGGTGGCCTATAGGACCCAATTCTGCAAGTATGCAGAGCCCACTTTCCACCATATAGTCATAAACAATTGATCTCTGCTTGGATGTCTCATCAATTCAAGCTTAATATGTCCAAAACTGAACTCAACTCCCCACCCTCTCCCTCAAACTGTCCTCTCTCTTCCCCTCAGTTTCCATTGATAGTGTATGGATAAGCTTACAAACCTCCAGTGGTGCCTTTGGAACTCCCTCCTGGTGGTGGCCCATCTTGCCCCGGACCTCCTGGCCTTCCATAGGAACTGTAAGACCTGACTGTTCTGTCAGGCATTTGGTGAGGGAGAGGGGTAAGGGTGGGTGGGGATGGGTGTGGGTCGAGTGGGTTTTCTTCTTCTCCCTGTTATGATTATTAAAGTGCTTTTAAATTGTTTTATATTATATTTATATTTTTGTTATTGTTATCCGNCGCTTCCAATAAGAAGCTCCAAAATCAAAGGAAGATGGTCGCTCCCTTGGCAATTACCTACTGAGAAATGCCCAATCAATGGGATCACATCCGGGGAGACAGCTATATAATCCCCCACACTAGCTCCAGTGGAGCCGAGATATGTAAATTCCCCGGGATAATCGGTTGCATTTTGAGTGGGGTGGTGGGGATAGTGGGGCGGACGCCGAAGTTATCAAGGGCGAAATCAGTACGGGATTTTGTAGGAGGAAGTGGTTAGAGGACCTCAGTTGGCGGCTTCGGGAATTGTTGTTTTCTCCTTTAGGTTGGGCATTTAGAGAGGCAGTGGCGGGAACTTCCCCGTACCAAGATCTGCTGGGGCAATATCTGGGGCTTGTTGCTCTGTTAAGGCCGCTTTTGGTTCATTCTACCAGCTGGCTTCAGGGCGACCGAGGAGCTGTTAGGCGGGGAGCCCCCTGGTATGATCGTGAATGTAAGGACAGGAAGGTACTTTTGAAGGCTCTATTCAGTGATTATAGGAGGTAGAGGGAGGAGCATTCTTTGGCTGTTTTTTTGGAACACAAGAAGGCTTATCGGGCTTTGTTTAGGGTGAAAAAGGCGGCCTATGTTACCCAGTCCTGGGACTCCATGCTCTCTGCAGCTAGGGGCAGGGACTCTAGCAAGTTTTGGCGGGCTATTAATTCTTTTATGGGTAAACCTTGTAATTTATTTTCTCCCACCATATCTAGTGAGTCTTGGTTGTCCCATTTTAGATCCCTTTTCCCGACCCGTGAGCCTGAGGAGGACCTTTCAGAGTTGTTGGTCGAGCTCCCTGCTTGGCCTCCTGTAACAGAGTCTGAGATGGAGCAGCTCATATCGTCGCTTAAGCCCGGGAAGGCTCCTGGGTATGATTGTTTGCCCGCTGAGCTTAAGTCCCATGTGGACTGGTGGGCACCTTTTTTGGCAGCCTTCTTTACCCATCTTGATAAGACCGGGGCCTTTCCAGACGACTGGGGCAGAGCGGTGGTTATTCCAGAGTTTAAGGGTGGTAATAGGCGTAATCCTGGGAATTACAGACCAATAAGCCTGCTGAGTATTATAGCTAAGCTCTATGCGAAGCACCCGCTAATCATTTTGAATGACTGGCTGGTGGATTTCAAAGTTCTGCATAGGGAGCAGGCGGGGTTTCAGGCCAATAAGGCGACCCTTGATCACTGTCTCGTCCTTTTACATCTGGCCGAGAAATATACTCAGGCCAATTCAAGACTATTTTGTGCTTTTGTGGATCTGAGGGCTGCCTTTGACTCGGTCGACAGGCCCCTTCTTTGGGATAAATTGGCAAGCCTGGCGATTAATCAGAGGCTGCTTATCTTGATTTGCCTATTGCACAGGGATTCATCGCTGGCTGTCAGGCTTTCCCAGTGGGGGCAGCTCTCGGCCTTACTCCCTATTTTCTCAGGAGTCAGGCAGGGCTGTATACTAGCCCCAGCCCTTTTCAACATATTTTTGAACGACCTGGTTCCAGTTATGACACGGCCTGAATTTTTTCCCCCTAATCTGGCCTCATGTCATCTGGGTTTACTTTATGCTGACGATGCGGTGATTCTTTCCCAGACCAAGGTGGGTTTGTGTTGGCAGCTACGTGCCCTTTCTGACTACTGCTTTACCAACAAGCTAGTAATAAACTACAATAAGACCAAAGTCCTGGTGTTTGGAAGGGAGAGAAAGATTTACCGCTGGGCTATTAATATGTATCCAATAGCCCAGGTATTTTCTTACAAATACCTGGGGATTCTGTTCCACTCTTCCCTTAGTTGGACCTCCCNACAGCAGCTACTCTACTGAGCTGTTTACTTGTTGAAGTCCAAGATGGAAGAGACCTCATTCTTGAAGAAGAACTTCCTTCTTCTTCCTCGCAGGAGGCCCCAGTTTACTTCCTGTATCTCCTGGCTATTGCCATTGTAACAAGGCAGCAGGGCTGACCTGGCCGTTGCTTGGCAATAAACTGCCCACTTGTTATAACAAAGAGAATCTCTCCCCCCACTCTGGCAACTGGTTTCAGTATGTTGCTGCAACTGAGCTTACAATCTGTTAACTGTTTATATCACCTTACACGTATCCCTGAAATGTGCGTCATCTCCCCCCAAATGGGTGTGTTGCCTCCATGTCCCCATGACAACGGGCCCCAGGACAAATGTCCCTGTTTGTCCAATGGTAGCTACGCCCTTGATCCTATCTAGTACAAAGAGACTCCCACCACTCTATATACCTCTGCTTTGCGTCTTCATTTTGTAACCCCAGACTTGTCTGATGAAGGACCCCGTGAGGTTCAAAAGCTTACAAACCTCCACTAACTGTAGTTGGTTCAATAAAAGATATCAGTTTACTACTTAACCTATCTCACAGGGTTATTGTGAGGATTAAAAAGTTGTTTTATGTAAAGCGTTCTGAGCGCCATGGCAGGGGGGCACTATATAAAAATAAAGATTATTATTATTATTACTTGTCTCTCTTGCTCGACATCCAAGGTGTAACGTGACAAATCTATCATTGCCTCCTTCAGTTTGATTTTAGGAGATAGGTCACCAAAGGTGATCTACGCACATATTTGGTGTAACAACAACAATCTGTTTAAATATTTCTGATTGTCACGACTACCTAAAAAATACTATGCAGACGTGCATTTTGCCAGCATGACTCAGCATGGTCCTCTAATTATTTAGTGCTGGCGTTAGCTCTTGTTTCCCACTAAGTGAGTGGGACTCATACTGGCACCAAGGTCTGATTCTACACAGTCAGAGGATCGTGCTACCTGAAATGATTTACAGATGGAACAGTGACAAACAATATGGCTCTTTATTTTGTGAGTGTGCATCACTAAAATAAAAAGAATAGAAACTGGCAAACATTTTGAAATTAATTGCTGGTGGGAGTTTCATTGACAGTAAAGAAAACGGACGTGTTAAATCTTTTCTTTTTATCTTCCAGTGAAGTTAATTTAAATATGCTCATTGTATTGCCTTGCAAACTCTAGCGAGAAAACATCAAGCTAGGACTCCTTTATCCTTTTGCCATTTTTAAATGCCTGCGTTTATCACTATCATGGGCCTAAAAACAACTTTTTGGTTCTAAGGCGGCTTTTATACGAGGTGCTGAAGCGCCTCCTGAGTCCTGCGTTGAGAGAAAAGTCGGCGCGGGGAGTGTTTCCATGTTCCCCACGTTGCCAAAAGTGACGTGCTCCCTGTTGCTGGCAGCAGCAGCACTGCCGGCAGCGGGGAGCACGTCACTTCCAGCAGCGTGGGGAGCATGTAAACCCTCCCTGCACAGCTTTTCTTTCAACGTGGGACTCAGGAGGCACTTCAACGCCTTGTATAAATAAAAGCGGCCTAAGAAACATATGGGTATCTAGGCTGTTGCAAGAATAACCTTTTTGTTTGAATTACTGCCCTACAAATGTCAAAGTCTCTAGTGTCCGGTAACTTAGGTAACAATTCATTGGGTCAATGTAGTTACAGTGGGTACCTTGCCTGCAGCGGTCAGTCTTGTGAGATGCTGAGCACCATTGCCTCCCATTGGGCTTGTAGTTCACTGTTGTTAAGCCAGTAGGAATGAAATTCTGGAAAGATATAGTTTATTCTTACAGACCTAGAACTCTTGCTATATGACTTTGAATAATTGGCCATCATGATCTTGTATTTGTCCACCAGCACAAATGGCTCTACAACCAATTAATCACCCCTGTGTAGGGGAAATCTTGTGTGGCTTATTACAACCATAGAAACCCTTTTACTATTCCCCATCTCTGGTGATAGAAGAAGTTACTGTGGAGGGGGATAAGAGGTTTCTTGAAAACCTGTGCCAACTAACTGTCCTGCCACATGTCGAGGAAAATTTGATACTCTCACACTGTTGGTAAAATCTGTCAGAAGTTCTTTATTGATCTCAAAGCGCAGAGAGAGCGAGAGAGCAGAACTGACCCCATGCAAGGCGACAGCCTGGTCTGCCTGCTTTCAGATTACATAGGTATTTTATAGATTATAAAAATAACATCAGATACAGAAATGTCAGTCAAACCCACATCATACAATAATGGGAGGCTACTGCAATTGTTTACCTACTAAGCAAATTATTATTAAAACAATATAAGCTAGACTGTCTATAAAGTAAGGTGCCTAAACAAAGCAATTAACCAGCACAGCTGCAAGGCCATTTTTTACTATCTGTTGTAAGGAAGAACAGAACGGCCTTCCTCTGTCCAAGGTTTGTCATGCATGGAGCTGTTTTCCAGGCCTTGCTGTGTGAAACAGAACCCAAACTAGGCTCATGATTATTTCTATCTAACAGGCTGAAGCCCACTTCTGCTAAGAATGGTTATTACCCATCATTCATCTGTCTTCCATTTTGTGGTACTTCTTTTCAGCTATGTGTAGCTTAATTCCATAGGGTCCCTTATAAAAATTCCCCCACAATCATAACAGTCTAAGGATCAGGGGAGCACAGAGGATACCTTGTATGGCTCCCTCTAGCTGCAGTTGAGGATGTGTGACTCGTGGTTAAAATTGGGCACTATCAGAGGAAACACGAAGCATAAGATGGATTCATTTTGTGCTTCCTGTTGCATGTTAGTGGCTGGTTGCCACATATAACGCTGTTGAGTAGTTCCTGCACATTCAACAGCTATCTGGTAGGAAGCGGATGAGGGGAAGGGTGGTATGTACCTGGAGCAGAGACGGCAGAGAAGAGTCTCCAGGTAGGGCCATGGGAGTCCTCCCAGAGCGGTGGAGGCCTTGGGAGTAACTGGGGAACCAAGAGCAGCAGCAGAAGGGCCCTGAGAGCAGTGATGGAAGGGTACTGGGAGCACCACTGCTGATGCTCTTAGTGCTATTGCCATGCTGGGGGCATTCATTACTACCAGTCCCAGGGGCACTCTATCACTACTACTGCTCCTGGGCTTTGTTTCTACTAAGCCTTGCCCCCTGTGCATTACCCATAGCCACTGTTACCAGACATGGGCAAGGAACTGCTCTTCATCATATGCCTACGTTATCAGGCAAACTGTTTGTTTATTTTATTTATTTCATTGTATTTATATGCCGCTCCCACATACCTACAGCATCTCAGGGCGGCTTCCAGCACAATATAAAAAATGTTTTAAACATAAAAAATCTACAATATCATAATTAAAAACAAATTTAAAATACCCCCCACAAAAATTAACCCACCCCCCACCCTCTTTTCCGAAGGCCTGGGCGAGGAGCAATTGAATTGAAAACACGTAGCAGGGCGTGAACAGACATAATGACCCCACTGCATGTTTGCTACCCCAGTGCTAGCGTTGTTCCTGTTCGTGTAGTCACATCCATGGATTGAAACAAGATGGAGAGGTCTTGCAGCACCAACCAAAGAGGAGGGAGGTCTTGGGGGGGGGGGGGGGGGGAGTGCTGTTACCCAAGCTTCGGAGAAAAGTGGAACTGTTGCCTGCTCACATTCTTCCTTATTTACAGCCTTTTCTGAATATACCCCCTCCTCTATATACACTCTTACTAAGGTAATTCAGTTTCCCTTTGATTATTTGTGGTGTGGTTGTATGTAGTGAATTTAATCAGCTAGATGCTAAGTGAAAGATGTCTTGTTTTCATTTCAGTTGCCTCTTGAAAGTTGGGATAAAACCAGGCAATACTTCCTACCAGGTAAGAAGCAGACTCATTTTGTACCATGTTGAAAGAACCGGAAAACTAGCAAATCATGTTAATTTATCTCCACAGGATGGAAGTGATGCTTTCAAACCTAAGTGATTTCTCTTTATTTCATAGCTATTTACACTTGGCTTGTGCATAATGATTTTGTAAAGATAAAGATACTGCACCTCAGTTCTCACTTGTGTTTAAATTTTTAGATGACAGCTATAAAAGAAGCTCTTACAAGTGTTTACGGAGTAACACCAAAGATTCAGTGCCTCTCTCCAGAAGAGGTAAAATTGTCTCTAAAATTTCTTTCTGTTTTTGAATTGGTAGCAATTGGAAAACCTGTTTGACATGTATGTGATGAATCTATGTTATGGTCAACTCCGAATGATTGGCCACTCTATTTTGTGTCCATTTTGGGACACTCAAATGCATTCTCCCTTCACGTACACAGTATTTTGTCAATTCTGTTCTAGATTTAATTTTACCCATGTAGTTTAAAACAAAGTCTCTTTCCTAAATGCATGTCAACCATGGTAAATAAGAGCCTTCCCTGAGAGCGGGTGTCTCTACAGAACTACTGGCTGGAGTGTCTTCAAATGTTTTCCTGATTCCCTAATTATTCCAAAAGGAAAAAGTAGATCAATTTGCCTTCTTCCGTTGATGCTACCTAAAATTTTGGGTCTATTTTCCCTCCCTTAGTCAATATGTGAATAATCTTGCATTAGAGAACGGGGTGGGCACTGCCAGTATTGCACAAACTCCTTCGTGGAAAGCTGCCGAGTAAAAATTACTTTTTGAGTTTAATATTGCTTGTGCTGTCAGCCAGTTTGATTTTTAGCATTCTAGGGGTTTGTACTCAGCCCTTAAGCAGGTTTCTTGTCACATCTGGGTAACTTGTCTTTTAAGGGCCTTTCAAGTGACAAAAGAATATGAGCTAAGACTTAAATTTGCAAGCATACTCTTGAAGATAAAAGCCAAATTGTATTGATTTTATTCTGTACTATTTTTCTAATCCTGGTCCCCTTGAAGCCCACAAGATCTTGCCGTCAACTTCAGCAAGATCAGAACGTTACTTGGATGCTTTCAGGCTCTAGGGGCATCTGCATATGTGCGAATAGGCTAAAAAATCGGATTATTTCCTGGGACATGTGTTCCCCATTGGCAACAATGGAGGAAATGCAGTGAATACCAGGTTCCTGATTATTTTTTATTTTGTAGAGTAAAATAATAGGGGGCAACAAATTACAGGGCTGTATACAGTAGGGAGCATTGTCATGGAAACTGCTCTGATATTTCCTGTCAGAGGGGGAGAGAGAGAATTTGTGCTGAGTTTTAAACTTGACACAACAGGAAGAAACATTTTTCCTACTCTAACTTTTTGAGGGTTTTTTTCTTTATTTCTTCCTATGAAGCAAAAAAGATGTCCGCAACTGGAAATGGAGCATTGGCAGGATAGTCTGGTGCTATAAATTATTTTATCTCCGGTGCCTGATGGCTGACTCAAGGCATCAGATCAGCTTGCGGGCCAGACAGCAGGCTAGGCCACTGGCGTAGCAGGCAGGATTTACTGGGGTGCAGAAAGGCAGGGTCTGGAAAAGTCCACCAGAACACTCAGCAGCTGAATAGGGGCATTTGAGAACAGAGTGCTCAGCTGAACCTGCTGGGGCCCACCACCTTACTCGGGTAAAACCTGGTGATCCCACTTCCTGGCAAATGTCAGAAGGGCAGTATTTTGCCCTTCCACCTCTTCTACATATGCTGCCCTAGGTGGCTGCCTACTCTGTCTATTAGTATAACTGGACCTGAGTTCTGCTAAGAACCTAACTGATTGCCTTATTGGGGACAGGAAGGAATGTTCCCCTAAGTCCAGTTGTCAGATGACAATGGGTGAGGCCATATGACCTGTGGCGGCCCGAACCCCGTGGAGCCTCGTGGCAGGCAATTGTCACTGCCACACTGCAGGGCCAGCGCAGGGAGCTGGGCAATCTGGCCCCTGTCGAAACCACCTCCACAGCTGGGGTGGGCCGTGGCACTGTCGACATGAGTGAGTGGGAGCCCAGCCTTGCCCCACCTCCCTCCTTCCCCTGGCCCAACCAAGTTCCTACCCCTGGCTGTGATGTGGCCGCACACAACAGCGTCTGCCTCTCACAGCCCCACAAGTACAGCCCAGGCACATGAGTTGCTCCGGCTTGGGCAGCCTTACCCAATTGGGGTAAGGCTGCTCCATGATGCGTCCTCTGACTTTTTCTGAGGACACACCAAGTAATAGCCAGCTATTGGGTGGGGGAACATTTGGCGAGCACTGGCCAAATGATGCACTGCATCGTGTGGCCCAGCTGCCCAGAGTGGAGTATGGCTACCTGAGGCATTTTATCCTCCCTACTTTGTCTTGTGTGGCTGCACCCACCTAGGGGGTTTTCATCTCCCCCTACCCTTCCCCCCTCCCCAGCATGGGCACAGCTCATTTGGGTCAACTGAATAGATTTTCCAAAATTCCTCCCTTTTTATTTCAGCCATTGGCATGCCCTGGTCACTCTTGCTCTCTACTTGTGACTGTTTTTATTTAAAGTTGTAGTCTTCTGTTAATGGACTTCACTTTTGACATCTCTTCCAGCCCTAAGATTCTGGTTATTTTTAATGCCATTTCGGAAAGAATCCATTCAAGATCAGGAGTGCTGGTACACATCTGGCACTATATAAATAAATACATAAATAATAATTCTATACAAAATTGTCACTTACAAGACCATGTTTCCTACTCCAAAGCGTTTGTAGTCTCATTATTCGCCTATCTTGTAATTAAGGAGACATTTGATGGTAAAGAAAGACAAAAATATTGTATTAAGCAGCATATAATCAAGCTGTGGAATTCAGCTCTGTGGGGTACTTTGGCAGTGAATTATAAGAAATTGATATTGCAGTAGTCACCTCATTTAGTTTTGCTACAATTTACTGTAGACATGAACGGGTGGGAATATCGTGTTTTGGGATCACTGGCAATTTTAAAGTACAACAACAGTACCCATTCCTCTTGCTCAAGCGTAGAACTTATTACCAGGAGTCGTCTCATTGAACTTGGTGGAATTCATCTTGGTAATAAGCACTAGCCTCAGGATTCAGAGGAGAGCAACAAAGGTGCTGAATGGTTTGTAAGCAAGACCTATGAGGAAACCTAGAAAGAACTGGGTATGTTTTGTCTAAAGAGAAAAGAAGATTGCAGGGGGGGTGAATGATAAACAACTTTCATAAACAAGATGGTAACCAGTTGTGTTCTTCATGGCCACTAAAGATAGGAATGTGTTTAAATTGCTTGAGGAAAGACTTGGGTTAAATATCATGAAGAACTTTCTAACCATAAAAGTAGACCGGCACTGAACAAATTACTATGGGTATTTTCAAATGAGATGATAGCTGGCTGTAGTCCAGGTTTTGACCGTGCAGCCCCTACTCGCACTTTTAGTGTGTCCTGCCTAAAAAATGGGCAGCCCCCTGTGTATATTTCATGCTCTTGCAGGCAGCCCCCACTGGCAGTGCCAGCAAGAGGTAAGACAAGTGCAGGAAGCGGTGGTTCCTCGGACCCTCTAGGATTTCCACCCATGACTCTATGGTGCTGTCAGACCTGTATGTGCAGAGGTGCTGCACACAACCTAATTGATGGGACGTGGTCATGCATTAACCCACATTTGCCAGCATGGCAGGCTCCATGTTCTCTGAGACCCTGCCATGAGTGGGGGCTATCGGTCTGGTGGGTGGAGGCCGTGTGGCCAGTGTGGGCAACACCTACCTGGCATGGGCTATCATCTTGTTTGTTAACACCCTAAGAGAGTTTGTTAATGTCCACTCACTAAGAGTGAGAGAATTCAACTGTGTTAATGAATTGTTTTTAGAAAATAGATCAGGGATTGCTTAGATGTAGCTTACCTTCTTAAGGGTAGTATGAGTATTAAAATGTGATGGTGGTCCGCTTTGGCTTGCTAAAGCCCACGAGTCACCAGCATGTTCATTGGTGCACCACCAGATATATGCTTGTGATTGCTCCCGGGCATGTCAGCAGCAAGCCCAGGCTGTAAGCCTGGACATCTCCAGGATCACAGCCCAGGCTACGGTCTATCCGACTGAGCCAGAGTGGGCTTCAGCGGGCTATCACACCTGTTGTAGCCTGCTGTGGCCAGCCACTATGGCTGCCTGTCATGGCAGGGGGTGGCGCACTGGGTGCAGCTCAGGCGTGGGGCTGGCTGGCTGCACATTTATGCAGCTCTCCACCCTTCCCGGTGGCCCGGCCACCAGTACATGTGTTGGCCAGCCCAACCTGGTCGGGACTAAGTGGGTGGTGGGTTCCTAACCCGGGCTGCGTCGTGATGGTGATGTTTTGCCGTCACTTCCGTTAACATCCAGCTTTGGTTTTGATGACCTTTTAATGCAGATGTTCCATCTGGGATTCCACAGGCAAAAGGTCTGGGACCCACTTTTGAAATATATCTTCTAGTTCTAAAACTGTGCTTCGAGGATTCAGTCTATGGTTTATGACTTCCCACCCTCTTCTGTAAATACTTCTGTATCTGCTTAACTCTGCTACTATGCATAGTTCCAGTAGCTTCAAAGGAGCATCTAATAGTAGTAAGGTTAAGCCTATGTGTAAGTGTTTTCAGGATCAGGGTGTAAATGAATTTTTCTTAAAAACGAAATCTAGGATGCAATTGTAAGTCCATCAAAATCAATAGAGGTTTAGCTATTGACCTCAATGGCATCAAGATTTTAGCCCCTAATGGTTGTACAGGATTATACCCAAAGTTTACATCCCTAAACTTTGTAGTGGCTTCAGATACAGGTTAGCCACACCTTAGCTAAGGGTTAGTAGCTGGGAGTCCACATATGATATGAAATGTGGGTATGCTCATGAGGCAGCTGTAACAGAACCCTCAACCGGGATGCTGTTGGCAAACTGGGAAAACTGATTGAGTATGGGCTGGGCTCACTGCCTAGCAGCTATCAAGTGGAAAACGGGGAGCCCTCTCCACAGGAGAATCGCTGTCCCAGGCAAGGAAGCAGGGAGACTAGCCTGCACTGAATGACTCGGAGGCTTGGTGAAATTGTCCGGACTCCTCTTCCCCTAGTCAATTTTCCTTTAAGGAATTTGATGCCACAGGGTGAAATTAACTTGGGGGGTGGGGTGGGGGTGTTCCAGTCACTTTCACTGACTCCAGGGTATTCACTGCAGGCTGTGCTTCCTGCTCTCAACCTGACACCTGCTTAGTGGAGGCACAGAGAATCCCCTGCAAATGGGCTCCCTGTTCCCTGCTTGTCATGTAGGAGGCCTAGCCTATACTCCTTAAAGCAACTATGGGGAACCTCAGGACTGGGGGCCAAATGTTGGTTTTTATGTGGCTGCTGGATCCAGTTCCTACCCACAACCACAAGCACTGAAAAACTGAGCTTGGGGTAAGGGAGCAGAGATGAGGGCTATGCACACAAGAATAGGGGAGAGATCCTTGATTTGGGCTCTTGTTTTCTTAAGCACACCCCTTAAACACTTCTTCTGTGTGACCCTCAGAGCTTATACTCATTTTCAAAGTGGCCCGTGGGAGTGAAAAAGTTTCCCAACCCTGCCTTAGAGGCTTGGTTGACATTGGTCAGGGAAAAGCAGAGCATAGTCAGTTTCACTAAGGAGATTGTCTTAATTTCAGAAAGTGGTTGTTATGTTGGTCCCAAACATAAGGGATCGAAACAGGATAGCTCTGTTGAAATTATTTATGGGTCCAAGTCTCTTGGTGAGGACATGCAAGCTTTCAGGCCACGCAGAGTCCTTTCTGAGGTTATAAAAAGTCAACTATAGCCTAAGCAAATGCAGGAGTGTGTGAGAGAGCACAATCACTTGGGGGGGTGGGGCTAATAGGAAAAAAGTCATAACATTTCAAACATCTAAATACAATGAGGGGAAATCAATCCAATGATACAAATAAATGCAGGCTAGGAATAGCAAGCACTTGGGGAGGAAAAGAGAATGTAGGAGGTAGGGTAGCTAGCAATTTTAAAAAATGTAAATACCATGTAAGGAACACAGCAGGTATAGGCGTAAGTAGCAGACTGTCTGTTGCACGTGTCTATAGTGGCAAATGAAGCTCAAAACTCTATCTAGTCCATTGATTTCAGTATTCCATAGAGTTGTTGTTGTTATTATTGTAAGCATTTATATAGCGCCAGCGATGTACCTGGCGCTTTACAAAAAACAAGATAGACACGGTCCCTGCCTGAGAACCATCTTTTCAAAGAGTTATACAGGTTCCCTTTCAGGACAAGGACACATTTTTGAAGTATTGTAGCTACAACCATGCACACACACAAAAAATCCTTTAAGAAGAAAGGAAAAATACAGTCTAGAGAATTGGTTTATTTTCTCCTTTACAGCTATCAAACTCTCTAAATGTCTTTTAAAGCTGAGGATCTCTGTTTATTATTCTTAGGGTGAAGAAGTACAAACAATTGGTCAGATTGAATTTTGCCTCACAAAAGAGCTGACTCTGAGAAACTGTACTGATTCTAATGACTCCTCCTACTCAGGGCAGAAGGACCTGCATTTCCGAACCGAGGAGCTGTCTGTCTGCAACGATACCCTGACCTATTACCCTGCGGAGGTTCAGTTTCACAAGTGAAGTGGCAAGAACTTGAAATCCTTTCCCCCAATAAGTTGACATATTGCAAAGCAATACGACAAATTGTTTTGAGTGTTACTGTGCTTGCCTACCTCACAGGGGTGTTGTGAGGATTCATATTGAAGGTGTTAAGTGATACATGTTTGATTTATACAAAAAAGCCATCGGGCAAGATTATGACCTCTGTTTCCCAGGAGGAAATTCAAAATAATACTGTTGCTTTCAGTGGATTAACTACAGGGTGACCATTTATTTATTTATTTATTTTGACTGTTACACATAGGAATAAATAAGAAGCAGTCAGATGAATAAATGATCACCCTGTACATTTGCACTGGTGTAACTGAAATCCGATTCCGGCCCATTCCTTTTACAGAAGAAAACTGTTCTAAAGGGATAACTTAGATTTTTTGAAGTTCAAAATTTTCCATTTGCAACTCAGTTTTCTTTTGTTGTTGCAGACATAGAATGACACAATTTTTTGAGGCTCTACAAAGAGACTTATGGAGACAGCGTTTTGAAAATGACAGTGCCTAACCTACATTAAAAAAGAGTAAAGCTAATTTTAGTTTCCTGGGGGAAAGGACACTGGTTGAAAACAGACGAGACTATGGCCCGCTATGGCCTGCCCAGGCTTGTTCATCTGGTCCCCTGCTGCCAGATGCTGGACCATGACTGCCCCAGGACGGGTAGGCAGTTGGACCAGAATGCTTCCTTGGGAAGATCCCAGGCAACCTTTGCGAGCCAAGGGCCACCCATGTGGGCCAGTGCGGGCCTGCGTGTCTGGTTAGCCTCATCTATCCCCTCATGGAGCAGGGGCTACCATGCCTAGTTTCCATGGCTGCATGTCATGGCAGGGGGGCAGGAGTGGGGCCAGCTGCACGTTTGTTGTGTTCCCCTGCTCTACTTGGGATGTGGGGGTGGTAGGGATGAATTTCCAGCCACTATGGGTCACAGGCATGTCTGTTTCATGCCACTGACTGACCCAGGGGATGGCAACCACCCTCCCAGGGCGGGTTGGGGAGCCGCCTTGCCGCTGGCACGTCTGTTTTTACCCACTAAGGGTAAGGGAACAATACTCTGTCTCTGTCAAAAAGCCCATTCGTTTTTAAAAGAATTTTGCCTCAAAGTGCTAACTTGGGGTCCAATCCTGTGACGTTAGTATCCTCAGAACTCAGAGGTTTGTGTGGTGATTAACCTTACAGGGTTGGCTCTGTTGTCTTGTTTGCTTTGCACCGTAGCTTTTAATTCACCAAACTTCCAAATAGGGCCACTGACTTTTGGAGTGCCAGTTTTTGGTTGACCTTGAGACTGCCAGGGCTGGATTTTCACAGGTGTTGAATCTCAATTGACCTGATCTTGCAGGTGTTCTAAAAATCAGGCCACATGCATCTAAAACTGAACAGCCAAAACGTTAGACACATATAATCAGTACCCATTTGTCTAGCTGTCATTCTGAATAATTTAGTATTGCTAGATCAACTCTGTCAGATTTTAATTGCACATTATGCAGCATGGGTAATGTTTTCATTTGGAACAGAATACAAATCGTGTCTAAAGCACAGAGCTGTCTCAATGGAAATAGTTCCAAAGTTGCTTTTGGAACCACTTGTTCACATCTCTTCCCATGCTATTCAGCAGGATGCTGTGCATTCTGACTCTTGTAAGAAAATACTGTAAAAATGAAAATAGAATAACTAAAATCAACCTTTTCTCATAAAAGTTGGTAGAATAAACTTTGATTTTTTGTGAGTGGGGCATGGGGTAGTTTCACCAAGTGACTGATTTGTGCCATCCCTATTATTTCTTCAACTACTACAGTAGCACACCAGATTACTGTATGGGTTTGAACTGTAGAATACTCCAGAGGTTATTTAAATAAAAGGGAGTATTGGTGAACTGTGAAGGTAACACAATCCCTCTCTCTGCTTACCTTCTTGTTATGCTGGGGAGGTATTTCTGAATTTTTGCATTTTCATATTGAGCAAGGGAATTTACCAATGTGAAGTGATGATGTACTGCGATAACAGTAAAAGATTTCTCTGTTCTGCTACTTTGGGGTAAGAAGTTCACATTTTTAGGCAGAAAACAATTGTTAGTAATCTGATAGATATGTTTTCATGAACTCAAATAAATATTTTTTTGCTGAATTTAACTCTCTCTCTTGCTGTGTTGCAAATCCAAACTACAACACTGTGCTAGTGATTGAAATCCACCCCAGCCCCACAATTCAATAATTGTAAATCCAGGCGGTGTGTGAGCAGGACATGGGGAGAACATGATTGCCCGACCAGGAGTGGGGTGAGCCGCTGCCCCGTGAGTGCTTGTGTGCATTTACTAGTACCGCTTGTGCTGAACTAACTTTGTTATTACAAGCGGGCGAGCTTGGTCTGCCCACACCTGCAACCTGTCAGCAGGATCGCTCCTTCTTCTACTGAGATGCAAGGCGACTGGAGCTGCAAGGTGCGGAGGGCTTGAGTGGGAGTCTAAGAAGCGAGCTGGGCAGCGTGCCTAAGGGCTGTGCGTGCAAGGGTGCGCCCTTGTGCGCACAGCCTTAGGCGCCGGACTGGTGAGGGCTGGAGCCGAGCTCGGCTCACATTCCTGTGAATTCTAAATTTGTTCAGGTGTTTGTTCCTCGCCCCGTGGTAAACAATGTCCACAGTCCTCCATTTAAATGTGACACTGTGCCAGGTGATCAAGTGGTATAGTATCTATTCAAGAGAAGTCTTTTAGTTTTGTTGGAGGTCTAGTTGGAGTGAGCGGGGTTCATCTAGCCCAGTTGGCTCTTTCTGTGAAATATTATGTCTGCATTAAAACGGCCAAGGGTTGATGCTGTTTTCATCTTCCCTTCTCCATCATGAGACCCCAAGCAGTGAAAGATTGACAGCTTTTTAGTTCCAACCAAAAATAACTCGCTGTCTTTAGAATCTTCATCTTACAACATCCCAGTGACTAATAATTATGCTCCCTTGGCGGAGCTCTCTCACTGTGAAAATGTTAAATCGGTTTCTCGACTCTTTTATTTCTGTTGAACCCTTTGAGGGAGTATGTAATTCTTCTATCCCCTTAGTGGACATGCAGGACTGTGAGTATTCGAAATTTTCCACTTATTTGGCACAGCATGTCTCGCTAACCGCTAAGACGGTACATTATTTATTCCAGCAATCAAATGTTATGTCTACCGAGATAAGATCATTAACCTCATTAGTGCAGTTGCTGCTCCCTCGTGGGGAACAAAAGGCGATTGCTAACCCCCCACCCCCCGTAGCCCAGGACTGGCTGAAAGCCAGGAATATATCCCAGCCAGAATTAACTGAATTACAGCCCTCCCCTTTGGGTAATATACTGCCTCAGGGAGTAGGACCATTTAATCTTACGACTTTTACATTTCTTCCACTGAATGTAATATCTACAATACTCCCTTTGTCTACTGGGCGCCTACCTTTTTGGAACACAGAACTAGATGTTGCTGAACATCTGAGAATGTTGTTGGGGAAAACGGTGACATGGCGCGATATAATTTCTATGGAACATTTATGTATAAGCAGGGAGCATTGGGTAATTAATGTATTATTTAATAATCAATCAGTGGTGTCCAGTACATTTCAACAGGTTGGGAGTCTAAGACTAAGGAATATTTTTGTATCCCAAGCTTATCTGGGGGAAATTTCCCCTCTTATAAATAATTCCTGTTGACTTAAAACCCCTCGCTCCCCTGTAAATAAGCGGGTTTACAGATAAAAGCAGGCCTCGCTTGATGGCCCTATGCGCAGTGGGGGGGAAATAAAGAGGGGATCCCTACTGAGCCTAGTAATCTCCTAGGACTAACTAATATAGTAGACATGGAGATTGAATGCCAGCATGGCCGAGGGAAATTGCCCTCTCCCCCTCCTAGAAGGGCACTTACTGCTAAATCGCAAAGCTCCACATTGGTTTCCGCCCAAAATGCCCTCTTGACCCAGATGAATGTATTACAGCAACAACTGGGGAAATTAAAATATAGGCAAAAATACGGCTCTCCTAGAGCCTGCTTTTCATCTGATTCAAAGAACTTAGCCCATTTAGGCTCTTCCCAGTCGCCATCCTCCCCAATAGCTTCAATTTCTAGTCGTAGTGTTGCCCATGAGTCAGGTCAACTTGACCCAGGGAGAATAGTTGATTTGATTATGCCGGCAACATCAAATCCCTTAGGTACCCCTATCCATGGGAGTGACATGGTCCCTGAACATAGTCAAATTGCCTTTTTTGAGAGTTCTGGAGAGACGGTTATTCTGAAAAAGACTCGGACTTCTGGATCTGCCAGACAATCCTCAAGGAGGGACAATTTGCCCCGTCCTGGTGGAGCCCTGGGTATCGATGCCTATCCTAGAGATCACGATTCCAATACCAATACTAAGGCTATGATTGATAAAGGAATGTCTGCCCCTCTCTTGAGGTTCTCTCCTTCTAATTGTTTGCAGTCCAAAGTAAACAGACTCCAGCCAGACTTAGAATGAATTGACTCTACTGACTCTCTTGGACAGGCTGTGCTGCCCCATGGTAGGGAACTAGACATCTCTAGTCAGCTTAATGAGCCTAGCCAGCCTCTAACTCACATCCCTCCCCTTGAGAAAAGTGATAACTCCGATGTTGCCATACTTGATAAATCTGATGTTATCATAACCGATTTTAACCCAGACAGGGTAATTGCCAATTGACTGGGAAATAGTAGATTTGACTTTTTAAAGTTCATAAGTTGGAACATCTCTGGATGGAAACAATGAATGTTGGATCCAGATTTTGAGTTTGTGGCTGGTAATGATGATATTCTCCTTCTCCAAGAAACCTGGGCGGAAGGGGATCTTTCCTATCAAGGATTTGATATTTATTCCTTAAAAACCACTTCCTTTCATGAAAGGGGCAGATTGACTGGGGGCTTAGCCCTATTAATGAGGCATTCTCTACAAGCTAAGGCTATACTTGTGGGATCATTTACGTCTAATTTTGCCTTATGGTACTGCCCTCTTCACCGGGACATAAACCTTTCGATAGCCACCATATATATTCCTCCATCTGCATCTTTGTATTACACAGATGATATCTGGCTTTTCACCACTAAGATGCTGCAGGAGGTTTGTGTTAGCTACCCAGGAGCTAGGTTAGTTGTGGGGGGAGATATGAATACCCGCTCAGGGAACCCTGCAGCTGAGTCTGAGTTATTAGACCTTGATGAGATAGTAATCCCCCCGTTTAATAACATCCGCTCATCTATGGATGTAGTGAGGGGTCCTAGAGCACCTCGATTGACTCAATTTCTGAATGAGTTAGATTTGGTTGTTTTGAACAGACTACTTCCCGGGGACCTTGAGGGACACTTTACTTTTTATTCTCCCTTGGGCTCTAGTGTTGTTGATTATTTTTTAATCTCATCTAGTCTCTAATGCACTGGAGCTTAAGGTTCTTTTGGCAATAGAAACTGAACATCTTCCCTTAGCCCTACTGTTGTATTTTTCTCATATCCCTGCTGTAAACCCTGGGTCAGCTCTTAGTGGACAGTACCAAGTGGTACCCCAGCCCTGCTCAGTCCGAGTAAAATGGTCTCTAAAACTGGGTGAAACTTTTTCAGCATTTATTCGCCAACAGCCTATGTTGGATTTATGTGAACTGATCAATGCTATGACTCCAGAGTCTATTTCGGCATACGAGAACTTGATTAAGACATTTATTCCTATGTTGTCTTCTAATAAGCCCCGTGGTCAAGTTGGTTGGTATGATAAAGACTGTATTAGGGCAAGGAAAATTCTCCAGAAGG
>QEPC01013103.1:1248317-1260085 GCA_003113815.1 Sphenodon punctatus | reverse complement strand
TAGATCTATAAGAGTGCGCAAAACACCACGGAGACTGATTGAAGACTGCTGAAATGACGCAGGACTGAAATGTGGAGGGTGTCTATCTGCAGATTTATCCTGTTATTTCGTTATGGTGTGTTGTGGGGTTTTTTGTTATTGTTCTGGTATGTTAGTATAAAAAAAGGGGGGGGGAGATGTGAGGGTAAGGCTCCTTTAAGAGAGGACTGGAAGATCAACCATAGAGATAGAAGAAGAAGGGGTGGAGCCAGAGAGAGAGAAGGAGGCAAACAGAAGGAGCAGCCATCTTGAGAGGATAAGGAGCTCCTACAAATGGAGTTGGTGTAATACAGTTATAATAAAGTAGTACTTGTTAGTATACTACCGTCTCCAGACACATGATTTACAGAGAACAGCACAGTGAGGGTCCTGAGAACAGGACTCAATGCAGGAGGCATAGTAATGCTGTCTAGCGAGGGAGATAGCAGAAGTAAGGGAGGAGAGACAGAATTTGAAGTGAAGGAAGTCAGCATGAGAGTGGGATTTGCGCCAGAGTCGTTCAGCAGCACGAGTGCAGGAGTGGAGGTGGAGGATACTGGGGGTGAGCCAAGGACGGGAGCTGTGGGAGCAGGCAGGGTGGGGAGGAAAGGAGAGGAGGGCAAGGGAGTCAAGGGTGGAGGAGAGAGACACGGCAGAGTCAGGGGAAGAGGAGGAGAAGACTGAGGGGAGAAGAAGGGAGAGAGAGGAGGCAAAGTCATGGGGGTTAATGGTCTGTAGGTCATGGAAGGGACATGGAGACAGGGAAGAGGAGGGGGGCAGTGGGAGACATTGAAAGAGGCAAGGAAGTGGTCAGAGATGGGATTAGGATGGGAGGAGAGATCAGAGACAGAGCAGTTCCTAGAGAAGACAAGGTCAAGAGAATGGCCGTTACTGTGGGTGGGGGGAGTTGGTCCAAAAGTGGAGGTTGAAGGAGGAGGCTAGTGAGAGGAAGCGAGAGATGGAGGGCTGGGAAGGGACTTCAACGTGAATGTTGAAGTCACCGAGGATGAGAGTGGGGGTATTGTTGGAGAGGAAGAAAGTTAGGCAGGACTCAAATTCAGAGAGAAAGGAAGAGAGAGAGAGAGAGATTCAGGGGGACGGTAGCTGACAGCGACGCGGAGATGGAGGGGGGAGTAGAGGCACACAGAGTGAGTCTCAAAAGGAAGGGAAGAAGAGAGAGAGGGGGCAGAAGAACACGGTTGGAACTGACAGGAATTAGTGAGGAGGAGGCCCACGCCACCACCCCAACCTTCAGGGCATGGCTGGTGAGAAAAGGAGAGACACCCCAAAGGAGAGGGTAGCAGGGGTGACAGAGGGGGAGATCCAAGTTTCAGTAAGGGCAAGGAGCTGGAGGGAGTGAGAGAGGAAGAGATCATGGATATAGGGGACTTATTGGCAGAAGAGCGACAGTTCCAAAGGGAGCAGGAGAATGGGAGCTGATCAGGGGGAAGGCAGGGAATGGGGCTAAGATTGGGAGAAGAGGGGGTGGCGGCGCAGGTGAGAGATGGAGAGGGTGGGGAGGAGCAGGGGGGAAGGGGGAGGAGGAAGTGTGAGGAGGTTGGAGAGAAGTGATGGGCTGAGGAAGGAGCAGGGGGGAAAGAAGCAGAGGAAGGAAGAGGTGTGGCGAAAGGAGAGAAGAAGGGAGAGGGAAGGCATGATGGTATGGAGGATAGGAGGAAGGCAACCCAGGGCGTGGGTAGTGGAGAAGAGACCAAGGAGAATGAGGTGGAGAGTGGCTGGCCTACTGGCCACCGAAGAATGACCAGGTGGCTCAAGTACCCTTAGACTTACCCTTAGCTGGTGTTACTAGCATATCCTGTTGAAGAGCGTGGTGCACGCCTGCTGGTTGCTAGAACTCAGGCAACAGAAAGGCCAAGCCCCAGGAGGGTCGTGGCATTCTCAAGTGATGACAGCCGAGGCAGCTGGAAAAATATGCGGTATGAGCTGCAACCTCACCAGTTCCTGGCCTGCTGGTTGCTGGAACTCAGGTGGCAGAAAGGCCAAGCCCCAGAAGGATTGCAGCGGCCTCAAGTGATGACAGCGAAGGCAGCTGGGAGAGGATGCAGATGAGCTGCAACCTCACTAGTCCCTGGGTTGCTGGAACTCGGGCGGCAGAAAGGCCAAGCCCCAGGAGGATCGCGGTGTTCTTAAATGATGACATCCAAGGCAGCTGGGAGAGTATGCAGATGAGCTGCAACCTCACCAGTTCCTGGCTTGCTGGTCGCTGGAACTCGGGCGGCAGAAAGGCCAAGCCCCAGGAGGATTGTAGTGTCCTCAAGTGATGACAGCTGAGGCAGCTGGGAGAGTATGTAGGTGAGCTGCAACTTCACCAGTTCCTGGCTCAGTACATCTGTAATTTACTTTGATGTCAGGTTCGCCAGATAAAGTAGGGAACGGGCTTAATCACCTTTTAACTTCACAAGCCATTGAGAAAATGAAAACAGCATTTTAATCCTTGAGAGAAGCTTGAATTTTTATTTTATTTTTTTAAATTGTCAGTTCGCTTTAATTTAATTTTGAAATGAAATTAGGCATTTTTTTAAAAAGGAGCTTAGTGAGAAAAAATATATCAAATATCAGCTACAGAAAAATGAATGTTACAGTACCCCTGCAGTGCTCAATATGCATCTCAGCTAATTGGCCCATACGTTAATTAATTGCAGCATGCAGAGCTTCCACTGCCCTGGAGAGCTGCTCTGACACTGCTGCAAGGGAGAGATCCCATAGCGCATTTGAGCAGGAAATTCAACAGGTGGAGGGAGGGAGGACTTTCCTTGTGGCAGTTGGGGTAAAAGGGTAGCTCCAGCAGTGATGAGAACAGTACTCAAGGTTACCAGTGGCTAGTTGTTCAGCAGCTCCCTGGGAACCAATTGTGGCAGCAGGGACTCCCCAGGAGTCCTGGGGACCAGCTCCAGCAATAGAAATGACTTTCCAGGGGTAGTTACTGCTGCAGCAGCTGTTTCTCAGGAGCCTTGGGAATGCATTGCTGGTTCCAACCCAGCTTGTCCCAGATCTCCGATCCCAGATCTCACCTGCGGCCTTGGCCCTCATCCTGAAAAGACCTAGCTTGCCTGCCCATATCCTGGGTCTCAGCCTTACCACAGAGTGACCCAGGGCAACCACCCTGGGCCCTGCTCTTCCTGAGGGCCCCACAGAAGCCCCTGTTTTCACCAGGGCAGGGTGTGGGGTCCCCACTGCCTCCCAGTGGAGCCCCCAAACACGACCACCTTTAGGACCCTGCAGAACATGCCCTAAAGAGGGTGGGTTAGTGGGTTTTTATCCCCCTACCCTTCCTTATTTTTTGTTATAATCTTGTCTTTCCCTGTTTTAATTGTTGAGATTTTTATGATGTTTTAAATATTTTAACTATTGTTTTATATGAGATTTGTTAGCCGCCCCGAGCTGTTTGCAGGAGGGGCGGGGTATAAATATATTAATAAATAAATAAATAAAATAAATAAAGGGGTGGGGTCATCAGGGTCCCCACATTTTATCTCTACCCTGGACCCTGCTAGGTCTGGCCTTGCTTGAGGGGGCAGCTTCAGTAGCTCCCAGGAGTCACAGTTGCAGCAATGTCCCTAAGAGCTCTAGAAAACTATTCTAGCTGCAAGAGGGGCTCCTAGGGGCTGACTTGAGTGGTGGTGTGGCTCCCCAGGAACTCCAGAGGACAGTTCCCAAGTCAGTGTAGTGTACTGGTGATTGGCGCTCCCTACAGGGGCCAAGGTTGCAGCAGCAATGGTATTTCCAAGCAGAGGGAAAGAGGCTGTTGAATATGAATTTATGGGTGTCGTATCTGGGAGAGGGAGAGAGCGACAGTGTGACTGGATGGGAAGAATGAATGAGAGTGTTAGTGAGTGGGTAGCGGATGTGATAGGGTTGGGTGGGAAATCGGGAGAGCAGGGAGAGCTGAATGTGTGATTGTGTTGGAGGGAGGGATTGTAAGAGGGGGGAAAATGTGTCTGGATGGGAGGCGTTATCGAGTGTGTCTGGGTAGGAAGGAGCGGAGGAGTGAATGCAACCGGGTAACAGGGTGTAAGTAGGTGGGAGAGGTGTGTGACTTGGTGCTAGTGAGGGTGAGGTGGGGGAGGGGGGGTTGGGGCACCTAGTTTAATGTGGGCCTGTGAATAGTTGTGTTGATTGATTTTAAATTGGAGTTTAAATGTCATTTTACTTGGGCATTTGATTTCATTTGGGCATTTATGAGGATTTGCTGGCATTTGATTTCATTTACTTGGGAATCTGTGGGGGTTTGATAGCATTTAACGTTTGATTTCACTTGGGAGTATGGCATTTAACTTGGCATGTGTAATTATTTGGTGACATTTCATATGTTTGAATTGGCTTATAAAATACAGCCTGATCCTCTGGCAGATAATGCAGGTCTGGGTATGTGAGGCCACTGAGTGAGTTTATTCAGAGATGTGGAGTGAGGTGCCATCAGTATGCTGATGACACCCAGTTCTGCCTCTCCTTTTCATCTTACCCAGGACTTGCAGTCTCGGTGCTTACCCAAAGCCTGACTGCGGTTGGGGACTAGATGAGGGTAAGCCAATTGAAACTGAATCCAGATAAAGACTGAATTGATGGTGACTGGCCAATTGTGTGACTTGGAGGGGATTAGGCTTATTGAAGGGGTCTGGGCCCTTCTGCTTACTCGGGCTCACAGACTTGGAGTGCTCCTGGACGTTTTGCTGCACCTAAGACACCAGGTTGCAGCAGTGGCTAGGCGTGCTTTTCACCAACTTCAGCTGGTGAGGAGGCTACATCCCTTTCTTTCCAATTCCAATTTAGCCACCATCATCCATGCTTCCATCACCTCAAAACTGGACTACTGCACTGCACTCTGTGAGAGGCTTCCCTTGGTGACTGTCCAGAAGCTTCAGCTGGTGCAGCCCAGCTCTTTCCACGGGTGGTTCACCACGAGCATGTTACACTTGTGCTTTACCATCTGCACTGACTTCTATAGCTGTCCAGGCATAATTCAAGTTGCTGGTTGTGGCCTTTAAAGCCCTAAGTGGCCTGGGCCCCACATACCCAAGAGACCGCCGTTCCTTTTGTGCTCCACTATGACCCCTGCAGTCAGTCAGGAGTGTTTTCTTGTGGGTCCCACCTGCTAATCTTGTTCATAGGACAAGGGCCCGCAGAGAGGCGTTCACGGTTGCTGCCCCGATGTTATGGAACTGCCTTCCCCTGGCGGTCTGTCAGAGCCCGAGCATTTTCCAGAGGCAGTGTAAAACTTTTCTTTTTGGCGGGTGGGGTTACGGGTTGAGGTGGGAAGGCTTAGGGGCGAGGGTGGCTTTTTAATGAGGTTTTAAAATCAAGTTTTATTGTATTTTTAATTTTTATTATGTAAACTTCCCTGAACCTTAGGGGAAGGGTGGGGTAGAACAATGCGGGACCGCCTCACTCCCCATGTGCCCGTGCGACCCTTGAGATCGTCTGTGGGAGCCTTTTTGGAGGTTCCCCGGCCACTGATGTTAGATGTTTTTCGGTGGCCGCCCCTGTGCTGTGGAATTCGCTCCCGGAGGAGGCTCGGTTGGCTCCCACTCTCCTGCTGTTTCGGCGTGTATGTAAGACCTGGCTGTTCCATCAGGCTTTTGACAAGGGGGTGGGAGGTTCACCACATTGTATTGTATTTTAAATTGTTTTAAACAAATTTTTATTGAATGTTGTTCGCCGCCCCGGGCTGCCCTGTGGGCAGGAGGACGCGGGATATAAATTTTAAATAAATAAATATAAAGTAGCAATAGTGTTTATGGGCTTGACTAACACAGAGCAAGTTTCAATCACCAAAATATCCTTTCCTGTGTCATTTCCTACCTCCATTTTCCCACAGAGATGTAGCTAGAGTGATATAGAGCAGGGAGTCCCAACTCTATTCCATGATACATCCAGAAAATTGATTGCAAGGATGTCACAAGAGCATTCCTCTTTGACCTTTGCATTGTGGGAAATTTTATTTAATTATTTAATTTATTTATTTATATATATAATTTATATCCCACCCTTCCTGCCCACAGGGCAGCCCGGGGCAACGAACAACAGTATAAAAAATAAAATAATAAAACAATTTTAAACCGTTAAAAATACACAATACAGGGGGGAAAAGACCCTCTCCACCCCCACCCTTACCCCTCGCCAAAAGCCTGGTGGAACAGCCAGGTCTTACATAAATGCCGAAATGACAGGAAAGTGGGAGCTAGCCGAATACTATTTCATTGTATACCACACTGAAACAGAGAGGAGAGGTCAGAGAAATCAGATTGTGTGAATTAGGCCTGTGGATGGGGGTCAAGTATCTGTATTTTTGGTATTTGCATTCATTTGTATCTTTACCTTTGTTTGCTGCATTTTCCCGATCGTTCCCAACATAGAAAATACAGTCAACATGGTATTTTCACTGTGTATGGTTTATTTTGACACAGAAGTGCTTTGCCAGTTTGACAGGCCTGAAAGGAAAATACAGTCAAAACTGATGCTAAGTCTGTTACCAATTTTAAAAGGGGAGTATTGGCTGAGGGGAAGGTGGAGAATACAGCTAGCTTGGGGATGGGGGTGTTAGTTTGGTTGTTAGGGTAGAATGGGGCATGGGTCTGGCTCCTGGGGATGGCTGGAGTGAGGGAGAGTGAGGTATGTGGCTGGTTTGGGAGAGGGGAGAATGGGACATGGGATGACCCATGTGGGGAATTGCTGGCTTGGGGATGGGGAAAGGAGGCATGGGTCTGGCTTAGGGATGTCACTGGCTTTGAGGGGGAATGGGACATGGGACTAGGCTCAAGGGAGGTTGCTGGCTTGGGGAGGAAAATGGGACCTGGGGGTGGCTGGCTTGAGGAAGGAGAATGAGGTATGGTTCTGGCTTGTGAGGGGTTTCTGGATCAGAGGGGAGTTCCTTGCGGAAAGCAGGATCCCTACATGGGCATGAGGCTGGTTGGGGTGTGTGTGTTACTGGTTACATTTTTTAGGAAATGTTGAGTTCACTCAAAACCCGAATATGCAGATCTGTCACCTGTATTGCCCACTGTCCTGAGCATCCCCCTGTTCATACTACCTGGCAAGCTGCTGAGATGCCCTCCTCCAGCCAGGATGGCACTGGGCCACAGTTAAGACTTGACCCGGACACCATCCAGAAGCTTTAATAGCACCCGGCCACAGCTAGCACTGAACTACGCCGTATTACAGCCACAGTCAATAAGAAACCATTCCTGGACCAAAGGGCGAGGAGTAGGATACTCCTAGAACGTACTCTGCCCCTATATTAAGGGAAATTAGCCATTCCGTCATTGGCTTGCTAACTGTATGGATCTCCTGTTTTGGCTCACTATTGTTCCAGCTTCTTGTGGACTGGGAAGGCTACAGTCTGGAGGAGTGTTCTTGGGAACCAGCCTCAGAAGTACACACTCTCCTACTCTTGTCTGTGACTTCCATTGCCATTTCCTAGACTGACCAATCCCCACCACCACCACAAGGGGCTGCTCCTTGGGGGTGAGGGCTGTTACCTTTACCACTTGCCTTTGTGGGTTGCCCCCCCCCATGGTATCCACCATCTTGGATGGTACCAGGCCACAATTAGTACCAGACACTGCGTGTTTTTACACACACATTTCTCCTGCATGTTTGCTGTTACATCCTGAACTTTCTGTGTGTCTAAATCACTCACCCAGATCTTAAACATCTGGCTCTTTGAACTTCTGCATAGAACTTCTCCCAGAATGTTTGCGTGTAAAAAGTTCTCCTGGTAAACTGCTTTGCTCCAGGCAGCTGTGGTCACTTGGTTTCCATGGCAGCTCCTCACATCTACAGCTGCAGCTACTTTAGGCTGCCTCAGGGCAGTACTTGCGTGAAGAATGCATCCAGGGACTGCCTCAGGGCAGTGTGTGTGTGAAGAATGCATCCGGAACTTACTTATGAACTTGTAAACCCAGAAGATTGGAAAATCTGGAACTTTAAAGGTGTGTGTAAAATGCCCACTGAGATGCCATCCCTAGCCATGATGGTGCCAGGCCACAGTTAGCACTGGACACTGACACCATCCACATGCCGGAATTTTTATTATTATTGTTATTATAGCGCCAACAATGTACTTGGGACTTTACAAAGTAATGGAATAGACATGGTCCCTGCCCTAGGGCTTACAATCTGAGAGACAGGGAGCAGGGAGATGAAGGAAGGGGAACAAAAGGGAGGGGCAAGGAGTGTAACGCTCACGAAGATGTGAGGTTTCAGGTGCATGTGTTTGGCTTAGTTACATCGAGAATGATGTCTGGCTAGTCCATGTGGTGAGGATCTGAGTACACAGACCTCAGGTAACACATTGTACTGGATGGAGGGTATCAGCAGGAGTCAGGAGAGGGGAGCGAGGAGTTGGGGAGGGCAGAGCGGAAGAGGTGGGTCTTGAGGAGAGATTTGAAGGTATGAAGGGAGGGGGTGAGGCGAATATGGGCAGGGAGGGAGTTCCAGGCATGGTGGGCAGCAGGGAGAAGGGATGACGGTGGTTAGGGGAGCAGGGGAGTCATGGGAGGGTGAGAGAGGGGACAGAGGAGGAGCGGAGTTCACGGACTGGAGTATGGAGGGAAATTAGCACAGAGCGGCAGGGGAGAGCAAGTTTGTGAAGAGCTTTATAGATAAAGACTAGGAACTTGTGCAGGATTCTTTCAGGAAGGGGGAGGCAGTGAAGAGAGGAGAGGAGGGGCTGCACATGGTTGAAGTGATGGGTGAGGTGGATGACCCTGGCAGCAGAGGTTTGGACGGAGATAAGGGGAGAAAGGTAAGAGCGGGGGAGGCCAGTGAGAAGGAGGTTACAGTAATCAAGAGGAGAGATGACCAGGGCGTGAACAAGGGTTTTGACAGAGGAGACAGAGAGAAAAGGGTAAATCTTAGCAATGTTATGGAGGGAATAGCACCCAGCTACTGCTAGTGCTGATATCATGCTGTGTTCTATGGCCACAGCCAATAAGAAGCCATTCCTCCGCCAAAGGGGGAGGAGAAGGAAGCTCCTAGAACTTCCTCTGCCCCTGTTTAAAGGAAGGCAGACATTCCAGCATTGGCTTGTCAACTGTGTAGCCTCTCCTGCTCAGGGTCATCATCATTCCTGCTTCAAGTCCCTGCTCCCAGGTCTTACTCCATCTCCTGAGTTCCTGCTTCAACTGCCCCCACAACTTGCTCCAACAACTGCATTCTCACATCAGCCTTTGCTCCTGCAACTTGGCCCAGCTCCTGGATTCCTGCACCACATTCCTGTCCCTTTCATCCATTTCAGCCCTTGGTCCACAGGCCCCTATCACCCTCAGGCAGCCTTCTGGAATTCAACTTGGACTCAAAAACTGACCATGAATTTGGACTTCCCTTCTTGCTTTGGTGACTGAGTGCCTAACCAGAATCAAAGCTGCACCTGGCCATTCTCCTGACAAGATCTACTATTTGCGTTTTGAATATGCAAGCCAAGAAGGTTTTTGGGGGGGTATTGGGGTTTTATCGGAACCCGAATGCACAGCCCTTGTGTGAATGCATTGCTATGGGACAAGAAAAACACAGATTAAGGAAAACTGAATGAATTTGCAAGGGGGTAGGTTGTGTTAATTATGCCTTCATAATGTTTATGAATCCTTTATTTGTGCTTCTCAGTTTAAAAGGTGGTAACTTGTCTCAAACAGACCTCATGCTAGCCTCTGTACAAGGGAGAACAAAAAAAACTGGTTGCATCTGGAACTGGATTCTTGCGTTCCTGTATCATTTAAACTCTAGCTGACTTCCACTGGAGTTACTGTCCACTGAAAGCTATTATTGGCTCTAGAAACATAGGAAAGAAGCTTTCATGCAGTGGCAAGCTTGTATCAAAGCCTCTAGGATTACAGATGCACACAGATTGGGGAATATCAATAATGTATTGTTTAATTGAGACTTCGGTTCCTTCAGGTTTGCAAATCAATAAGGCAGTTATTAGCTTTTAGTTTTATACATAGCAAGTGCTCTAATAATCTGATGTCATTTCATATACAAGATAATGACTAAGTATTCAGCCTGCCAGATGAATGGAGACTCATTAGAGTCACTCACAGACAGAGATTTTTGTATCCTTAAAGTACAGGTATTTTATTGTACATTAAAGTCTATTATACCAGACATTTGAAAATCTATAGTTTACTTGTTCTGCCAAAGTAATGCTTCTTGTATAACGAATGTTCCAGTCACTTCCCTCATTACAGTAAAAATTACTGGATTGAAACCTGATGCAGATTATCATGTATCATTGCGAAACAAGGTAACACATTGTGCTATTTGCTACTATATGGTATACGGAGCGCTGTTCTGAAATATTGGCTTTTTAACATAGCTCCTGTTGTTGAAATACCTAAAAATGCAGTTATCACAAAACTGCAACTTTTTTCTAAACCAGTTCTCTACACTGTTTGTTTCAGGGTCCTTGTATCTGTTGTTTTAAGTGAATAGAATATTTTTGCTACTTTTACTTCACTTAGTAGAGAGGGACCATTCAGTTACACAAAGGGGCAGTGGATGTTATTTGCACTCATGTACTAACAAGTCTGATCAAGAAAGCCTCCCACTAGACTTAATAGGCAGTGGAGCAAGTAAAATGGTACCGATCCTACAAATACTTAGTTACTTTTTTTAATCACTGGCACACCTGCATAAATGTTCTCATTTGTTTAAGTGTTTTTAGAGCCAGGATGGAATTCCAACTACTTAATCAGTTGCGCGTCTAGTGGAGGCTTGTAGCCCTTTAGGAGTTGGCACCAGGTTCATCACTGGTGCAATCCTGGCCATAGGATCATGCTCAGGCCAGCACTATGATGCTGGCACAATTGTGGCTGTAGGATCACATAACTTGTCCTATCACAAGACAAAGCCTTTAAGACTTTGGGGGAATATAGGAAGGGTTGTTATGGGAGGTTGAAGGAGAAAATATTGCAAGAATCAAGAATTGTCACTGAGATCTCAGTGCAATCTTGATAACAGATCAAGATCTTGGTCAAGAAATTTCTCAAAATACCATTTACTGCTTACCGCAATTTACCATTTACTGTATACTGATTTACTGTGTACCGCTTACTGTGTACTGCATTCATCCCAGTCATGCGCAAAATGGCATTTGCCATTGTGGTATACAGTAATAGTAAATTGTGGTAGCCAGTATATGGTAAACTGTATTTAGAGAAAAATTTCTCAACTGAGAAATGTCGGGAATTTTCCTCAGTCATTTGACTAAAACAAGTAGAGAACCATGATTCTCGATGATAACTGAGAAAAACTCAAGAACAAATTTCAGCCCTACTAGAGGGGGGGAACTTTCGTGAGCCAAAATCACAGCAGGGGGAATCACGTGAAGCTCCACTTGTGTGGAGTTAGACCAAGCCTTGCCTGCAGGGGGAACACCATCAACACCACTCACCTGCTTGCTACTGGTGCGGGGGGGCCTGCCTGCCTCGCCGTTGCCACCGCTGCCGCTGCCACCGCTGCCGCCTGCCACTGGGGCCGCCGCCGCTGCTCACCATCCCCGCGGGACACCTGCGGGGAGAAAAAACACCAACAGTGAGGTTGGGGGTTAGGGGGGGAACGCAGAGGGCAGCCACGTGGGCTGTCCTGTCCCCTCCCCCCCCACCCGGAAGTAGCGGGGGCATAAGGCCCCGGGGACAGCGGCTGAGCCGCAGAAGCCTTGCCTGCAGGGGGAACACCATCAACACCACTCACCTGCTTGCTGCTGGTGTGGGGGGGCCTGCCTGCCTCGCCGCCGC
>QEPC01013103.1:1215843-1244109 GCA_003113815.1 Sphenodon punctatus | reverse complement strand
GGCTGTGGAACTCCCTTCCGGAGGAAGCTCGCCTGGCCCCAAGCCTTTTGACATTTCGGCGGAACTGTAAGACCTGGCTGTTTGCCCAGGCCTTTGGGAGGGAGGGTGGGGGGGGTGATTTTAATCCCCTGCCCATTTATCTATTTATTTATTGTTTTCTAGCCCTGTTTTATTGATGTATTTTATATTTATATTTATATTTTAAGTGAATTTTAATTGTTTTTGTTGCTGTTGTTAGCCGCCCTGAGCTGCATTGCAGGAGGGGGCGGGATATAAATTTGTAAAATAAATATAAATAAATAAATAAACACAACTTACTGCAGGCAGGGCCGTGAATTGTTACTTGGTACATGTTGTTGCTATCATTGGACTGAGTAGCAAACTCATATGTGCCAACGATCCTGCCAATTCCTCAGGATGCCCTAGCACCCTCTGTGGTGTGTACTGGATACCCAGCTGCAAAAATATATCAAATATCAATCAAGATTATGACCACATCCACAGAGGTGTGACCTCCTTTGGCAACCCCGCCCATCATTTTGGAGTCTGTATTTAAATCATAACTAGCTATGGCCATGTGTGAACCGGAAAGAATCCTACTTAACTTCTAGATCCAAGGCTGAATTTTCACTTACCAATTATAAAAACACATGGCCACCTTGTGAAATGAACAAACATGATTTTGGCATTCTGGTATAACATGATCTCACAATGCCATTTTCAAAAAGATTCCTTCCCCCCCCCCCCCCCCCAGATTCTAATCATGCTTTAGCTTTTCTGCGTTGGTACACAAAATTGATCTCTTGGTTATGGGACTGTCCATAAAATATGTCACACAAAGAGACAGAGATGGAGCAAATTTGTGACAAGGGGTGGGGGATTGGTTGTGATATGACATCAGGTTCTTGCTACTTCATTTTCAATTATTTTTCCACATTTGAAAGCTAATATGATATTCCTTACATATAATAAATGGGTGTCACTCTCCCCCTAGGTATGTGCCCTGCCAGCTCCCGGAGGCGGGGCTGGCAGGGAGGGGAAAACCCCTTTTTCTCCGGGGGAAGCCTTTGGGGCAGCAGGGTGGAGCCCCCTGAGCTCCTGGTCAGGCCTTCCCCCACAGGCCAAAGTCTGGTGCCTACCCACCCCCCTTTGTGTCCCGTATCCTCCCAAGCAAGTGTCTTCTCACCCCTCCCTCGAGTCCAGCCCTTTTTGCTTCGGGCCCCTCTCTGGGGTCGTATCTACAGCTCCTCCCCCCAGTCTGGTACCCCACGGTACCTCCCGGCGTCCGGGCTCCGAGTTCCACTTGCTCCCAGCTGTCTCTCCTCCTCTCTAGCCTCCGCCCTCCTTTCAACCATCCCCCGATGTCCGCGTCGGGCTCGTCCCTCCACGGCCAGGGCCCTGCCTCCTTGCATCATGCCGCCGTCGCTTCCTCCGTTCCCCACTGTCAGCGCTACTGCCGGCTGTTCTTCTCCCTGTCTCCCTGCTGCTTCCCAGGTAAGCTGCCCTGGGGGAGTGCCGGTTGCCTCGTCCTCTCCGCCACAATGGGATTCTATATTAATGGTATTAAAATGGGAAGGTATGATTTGAGAGACATACTTTTTGGAGGGGGGTTGTCTGTAGAAGTTTGATAAACTGTGAGAATGAGAGGATTTTAAAACAGCAGAATAAGTGAGACATACCATGTGGACAGCCTATATATGCTACAAGACACTGAATACAAACAACACTCAAACACAAGGTGGTTTCCACTGTTACTAACCTCATAGAACCCCCCAAATTTGGAAAAAAATCCCATTTGTCAGTACGATTTTCTTAATTTCACTCACTTTGCTAATGCTGCAGGGGAAAGGGGTGAAGATTTTCTCTAAGACAGCCAGATCTGTTTTCTGCTATTGGTCTTGAACAAATAGTCTGATGAGAGATTGTTTTACAGTGTCACTGAAAGCTGGAAAATTACCCAAGGCAACTATATATCTCCCAGGCTCAGATGAACACATTGGGCTCAATGAGGAGCTCAAGGGCACGTGTGCACTATGTCCACATGCCCCACAATGCGAATGCAATGTGTGCTAGTGTGTTATGCACACATTGTACGTATGCACGGCATGTGTGTGACTTGATGATTCGACTGAATGAATGAATGCCAAAGGACAAAAGCCAGTGTAGCTTAGTGGCTAAGGTTCAAATCCCAGCATAGCCATGCACTCAGTGGGTGGCCTTGGCCAAGTCACTACCTCTCAGCCTCAGTTCTCTTTCTGTAAAAATGTGAAAAAGAAAGAGCTACCTCGCAGGATTGTTGTGAGGGTGAACTAGATAAGGATTGTCAAGACCTTCAAATTCTGAAAGTGCTGTGTAAATGATAATGATAAAAAGGTAAAGCAGAAAGGGATGTATTTACGCATCAGTTTTTGACTATAGGGCTAAATGAGCAAGCCAATATAGTTACAGCACAAACATCTTTAGGAAATAAAAAGAGACCAGTGCATCACTAAATGCAATTGATCCAAGCCAGGGCTGACAAGCTACAAAAGTTGATGCCCTTTTTGCAAAATCTAGGTAATGTTCTTTAAATATTGAGCAGACACTGGAGTGAACCTGGAAAAATGTTGTTAATTCTAATGCGGTTAGAGAAGAAAGATTGAGATAGTTGACCGTGAAGTCCATGCCACTAACTGTCACAGTGCTGTGTATATTTTCACTGAGAAAGCAAGCCCCAGCTCAGTTTTGTTGTTGTTGTTTAATGGAAAATGTTCTGAATGAAAGCAACATCATAGTTAAATTTGAGAGCAACACAAGCCAGTACTATAGTAAAATCAGAGAGAACGGCAGAATTAGGATTAAATGTTAAGTCCAAGACAAGCAGCAACACAATTTGGGGAATTCTTAGATACTGCACGGTTTTCATTTGTTCAATTTCTGAATAAATTTACTTGTATTTGTCAAGAGGGGTGCGGTGCGCCTATAGAGCCACTAGGTGACAGCATCACTGTGTCTTTTCTCAGTAAGTCGGTAATGGCCAACACCTTTTTGGGGATCCCTCTGAAAACCCTGGCGGGTTATCCAAAAACCTAAGAAGTCTATAGTGGTCTGGTGGAAGGCACATTCCTCCAGACGGAAATAAAGGTGGTTCTCCTGTAGCCTAGCCAAAACCATCCATACCTGTGCCACGTGTTCCACCTCTGAGGCGGAGTAAATCAATATATCATCAAGGTACGCAATCACGAAAATATTTATTGATTTAGATTTCTATCCCACCCTTCCCTCAAAGAGGCTCAGAGCGACTCACAAAACATATCCTGTGTGCAGCATATCCTGGAAAATATTGTTAATAAAATGTTGAAAGGTGGCTGGTGTGTTAACCAAGCCAAATGGCATCGCGAGGTATTCAAAGTGTCCATAACATGTTCTAAAAGCCGTTTTCCATTCGCCACCTCTCCACACCAAATTATAGCCTCCCCCCCAGTCTAGTTTAATAAATATCATGCCCCCCTGCAAGCAGCAGCTCTGGAATTAAGGGCAAGTAGTAACGGTTCCAGACAGTAACTGTATTCATTCTATTTTTGTGATTTTTTTGAATAAAAGTACAGTGTTTGGTCTATACTTTTTTGTATAGTATATTTTTAGTAGTTTGTTGGGTTTGTTAATTTTAACTGCACCTAACTGAACCCACCCTGAAAACAGGATAAAAAGCAGTTGTGATTCTGGCACCCTGATGCTACAGCTGAACCAAGCTTTTCAGAGGAAGTGAATTATACACAAACCTATGACACCTTGTTGTGCAGTGGAAAGAAAAAGATTCAATGCATGCACAACAATTTCAAAAACAAAGTGTCCTATGTGGTTGCTAAGCTGTAAACTCTCAAAAGAAACCCTTTGAAGGGAGCAGCTAAACCTCACTGAGCAACCTGTGCAGATGGATTATAGCTTGTCATTCCAAAAGCAGTCAAGACCTGGTGTGGCCACTTAGCTTCAATGGTTCGTCAGTTCAGGATGACAAAAGACAGTGCAGTTCAAGTGTTTTTCTCAGCTCTCCACTTTCACATTTAGGGTCATTCTCCAACTTCCACCTGGTTGTATTCTCACCAATCTTTGCCCCTATCCCACCCCAGCTCTCACTTGGTTTAAAGTATATCGGTGTCTTTGAACAGTGTTGCCAATTTAGTGGTGTTTCCACTAAATTTAGTGGGTTTTAAATTCAATTTGGTGGGGAAACCCCCTGTTTTATGGCTAGTGGAAAACCTGGTGATTTTTATTTATTTATTTATTTATTTATTTACAAACAATTTATAACCCGCTCCCTCCTGCACATTGGCAGCCCGGGGCAGCGTACAACATAAAAATATAACAATAAAATAATTAAAAATGCAACATATCATATATATAAATAAAATGGGCACATATAAGATATAAAAATACATAAAATAGCACCGAGACTGCCGGGCCTGGGTCTCCAGAAAATGAGAGGTAGAGTTGTGTATCATCAGAGAACTGATAACATTGTACGCCGAACCCTCTTATGACCTCACCCAGCGGTTGCATATACACGTTGAACAGGAGAGGGAACAGAATAGAACCCTGCGGGACTCCACACGTGCGATTCCGGGGAGATTATGTACATTCCCCGAGAACCACACGCTGTGTTCTCCCTGCCAGGAATGAGCGGAACCATTCAAGAACAATTCCACTCACCGCGGCCCGGTCCCACAGCCTCATCACCAACATCTCATGGTCAACGCTATCAAATGCCTCTGACAGATACAATAAGATCAAAATTGAGGATCTGCGCTGGTCCAATTTATGGCGCAGGTCATCAACCAAGGCCACACATGCACTCTCCGTGCCAAACCCAGGGCAAAAGTCAGACTGCAAGGGATCAAGAAAACCGACCCGGTCCAGATGCCCCTGTAGTTGCCATGCCACCACCCGCTCAATAACCTTCCCTAAAAAGGGGAAGGTTAGAGACTGGCCAATAGCTGGCTAAGGAGTCAATGTCAAAAGATGGCTTCTTGAGCAGGGGCCATGCCACTGCCTCTTTAAGACGGCTCAGCACCCTACCCTCCCTAAGGGAGGCGTTGACCATCCCCGCCAGCAATGGCCCTAACGTCTCCCGGCTGGCCTTCACCAGTCAGGATGGGCATGGATCTAGTTCACAACAAGTGGCCTGGACACTCTCAAGGACATCCACCATGTCAGCGGATGACACCCACTGAAACTGATCCCACAACAACAGACATGGCGGGGCTTCCTATACCTCCGATACCTCCACTGTTGTAAATGCACCATCGAGATCATGGTGAATCTGAGCAATTTTATCTGCAGCAAATTAGCAAACATGTCACAGCGGGCACTGGAATATTCCAGTTCCAGGCAGAGAGAGGCCGGACTGACCAGCCTCTGCACCACCCGGAAAAGCTCTGCTGGATGTGATTTAGCAGACGCGATGAGGGCAGCAAAGAACTTCTTCTTTGCTGCCCACACCACAACAGCATAATCTCTTAAACTAGCTTTATGCTGCAATCGGTCAGCTTCAGCATGAGTCCAACGCCCCCATCGCTTCCATCCTGCTTCATCTGGCGCAGGGCCTCTGTAAACCACGGCGACCCCTGCCATCGTCTCTCTGGAAGTGGACGCTTGGGAGCCGTTCGGTCGATAGCCTCAGCCAACAAGCTATTCCAGAAGGCAGCGAGGTCATCGAGTGAACGATCATCAAGATTGGAAGGCATCTCTCCTAGAGCATTCTGGAACCTCTCAGGTTCCATAAGTCTCCAGGGGCGAACCCAACGAACCGGCCCTGCACCTTTCCGGGGGCAGACATGCGCTAGGAGACTGGTCCTGAGGAGGTAATGTTCCGTCCATGACATGGGTAAAACCTATACTTCCCCCACCACCGGATCCCCTGCCTCAAGGCTGGTGCAGAACATCAGGTCAAGGGTATGTCCCCCCTCATGTGTCAAGCCCTTAACCCTCTGAGACAGTCCCATGGTTGTCATGGCGTCCATGAACTCACGCTCTGCTCCCCCTAAACTGGCATCGGTGTGGATATTGAAATCCCCCAAGACCAAAGTCTTTGGGGATCGCAAGACCACCTCCAATACCAATTCTGCTACAGTGAGTAGGGATGCTGTGGTACAGGTAGGTGTGCGGCATACCAACAGCAGCCCCAATCTGTCTCCTGCCAAATCAAACACAAGGTGGACCCCCTCCATGCCCACGATGGTCTGCGCAGGATACCGCCTCACAGACCAAGTGTTCTTAAAAACAACAGCTACACTGCCTCCCCGCCCCTCTGATCTAGGCTGATGCTGCACAGAGTACCCGACTGGAACAAGGTCAGCCAATATCAGCCCTGACTCATTCTCCAGCCTGGTCTCTGTAATGCATACGAGGTCGGCTGATTGATCCAGGATCAATTCCTGGATCGTTGTTGATTTATTACCAACCGACCTCGCATTCAACAGTTCCAGACCAGGAGCCCCTCTGATCTTGATCGTTGTATCACCTGCTTGGGGGCCTATGCGGGGAACAGGAACCAAATATCTGCTCCTCCACGTAGCTGGTCTCTGCCTCCCAGCGAGACTATAATTGCTCCGACTCATCACGACCCCAATGGCTGTGGACACTCTCCCGGCCCCCTCCCCTCCCTCTCCCCCGGTGATTGTCCCTCTCCTCCGGTGATTGTCCCACCGGACCCCAGAGGAGACACCCTCCCCTCTTATCCCCCTCTCCTCCCTTCCACCTCCACCCCCATTATCCTCTCCCCCCTCCTCTGGTTGCCATCTCTCACTGGGAGCCTACCTGGCTCCCAGCCCCCGGTGCTGGAATGTGTGAAGTCTTGGTGTCGGGCCTGATTTGCATAATTTAAATAATTTGTCAGGGCTGCCACCCCCAGGCATGGGGCCATGTACAACCACACATGTTGCACATGCTTAGGGCTGATCCTGCCAACCAGTAGTGGTTGAGGCCAGGACTAGTGACTGTACTAATTCCCTGCCAGAAGTGTCCCTCCTCCAGGAGGATTGGTCCAGCCACTGCTTCAGATAAATATATGGATAGTATGAGCCACTGTAACTGCTGAACTTGTCAGTGCCTTCTGAAGCCATGACAATCATTCATTTTGTGGTGGAGTTTCCCCACAGACCTTGATGACTGCTCTTTTGATGACTTCATCTCCTTAAGGAATGACACCTTGACTGAGGCTATTGACATGGCGGCTCCCAGACATCCGCTCCCACCACTGTACCAACACATCTCCCCGTGGTACATGGAGGACCTGAGGCAGAAGTGGGAGGGTAGGCAGTTAGAGCACAGGTGGTCTAAGCACAGGTGGTTCAGCACAGAGCTGAATCCAACCGATTGCGGCACAGATTGTTTTTGAAAGACTATACTGTGGCTGAGAAGGCAGTGAAGAAGGTTTTCTTCACTGTCATCATAGTGTTTGTAAAGTCACGTCCAGCTGAGCTTTTCTGGGTGGTGAAGGGTTTGATAAGTCCAGTCTGTCTCCACCAGGAACTGGAGGTGTCCAGTGCCCACTGTGACATTTTTATTGATTAATTTGCAGATAAAATTGCTCATATTCACCACGACCTTGGTGCAACCATTTTTGGTGCAGAGTCAGAGCTGGGGGTTATGAAAGCCCAGCCTTGTCCTTTTGGGGGAGATCCATTTCAGTTTTTGTCTCCCACTTATACAGAGGAGGTGCTGGGTACTGTGTGAGCCACAAGTTGTGAATTAGATCAATGCCCGTCCTGGCTGGTGAAAGCATGGACAGTGGCCAGATCCAAGTCTGAAAGAAAAGGTCGCAGCCTCCTCACTAGATGGAGTTGGTGAAAAGCACTCCTGGCTACCGCCTTAAGGCGGTGATTGTTTGGTCTCTGCTTAAGATGTCATCATTGGACATTGATTCCCCTGCCATCTATCGACCTGTCTCTAACTTTCCCTTTTTAGGGAAGGTTATTGAATGGGCGGTGGCCCGTCAGCTCCAGGTGCATCTGGATGCTTTCAGATTCCTGGACCCTTTGTAGTTTGGTTTCCATCCTGGGCATGGCATGTAGATTGCACTTGTGGCCTTGGTTGATGATCTTGCGTTAGAATGGGGAAATTTCCTGTTGATTTTATTAGATCTTTCAGCAGCTTTTGATACCGTTGATCATGAGGTGTTGTTGACTTGCCTGTGGGACCTGGCTGAATCCTGACAAGACTGAGGTGATGATGATTGGCTGGTCTTGTGCCCTGGAGGGGATTAGGACTCCTCTTATTGATGGGGTCAGGCTCCCTCTGGTTGATAGGACTTGCAGCTTCGGAGTGCTTCTGGATCCTTTGCTGTGCCTGGATTGCCAGGTGGTGGAGGTGGACAAGAATACTTTTCACCAACTCCATCTGGTGAGAAGGCTGCGGCCTTTTCTTTCCAACTTGGATCTGGCCTCTGTCATCAATGCTTTCATCACCTCGAGGCTAGATTATTGCTATGTGCTCTACATGGGGCTGCCCTTGGTGATGGTTCAGAGGCTGCAGCTGGTGCAGAATGGAGTGACTCACCGCCTTATGGGAACACATTGCTGCAGGCACATAACACCAGTGCTCCATTTGCTGCACTGGCTGCTGATAGTCTTCTGGGTCCGATTCAAGGTGTTGGTGATGACCTTAAAGGCCCTAAACAATCTAGGCCCCACCTATCTGAGGAATTGCCTGGCTCCCCATGTCCCATCACAGCCTCTGAGATCTGCTGAGGGCATCTTGCTGGACACTCTGTTTTTCACCTGGTCTCAACTATGAGGAGAGCGTTCTCAGCTGTTGCACCATTGCTATGGAACACCCTGCCACAGGAGGTCTGTCTGTGTTCAAGCCTGGTGGCCTTCCACAGGCAATGTAAGACCATTTTGTTCCGTTGGGCTTTTAGCAGCGAGGACTGAATTTGTGGGGGAAGTGGGTTAATTTAAGGAGAGTATGGGTTGGGTAGGGGATGGGGGGTTTGGTAGGTGGGTTGCCAGGCATGTGGTAGGTAGGTATAGGGTGGGAGGTGTAGGGGTAGATGGGTGGGGTATTACATTTTTGTTGTTGATTTTAATGGTTTTTTACTCTCTTTTTTTTTATTGTAAGCCACCCTGAGTCTTTTCGGGAAGGACAGCATAGAAGTATGAATAAATAAACATAGTAATGCTGCTAGAAGGAAACTTTACAATTTAATGAAATGACCTGCTCTACTTGCTTATCACAACAACTTACCTTGGTGTAATGGAAATGTGCAGAGATCAACTTTCATCAATAGCATAAGTGAGGAAGGGAACACATCACTTGTCAAGTTAAAGTAGTTTGTGGTAGAAGTAGAAACAAATGGTGAAAGGATCCACTATGCTCATAAAATAGATTCCTATGCCCCTTATTAAAACCACAGTTTAGGAGAAGATTATCTGTCAAGTATCCCACACTGAGCAGGGGTGTAATATGTTTTAATTACCTCTCCCACTGTACTAGGGGCGTGCATGTCGCTTTCGTTATTGCAATAATGAAAACAACCGAGAATAATGACAACAACAACAAAAATGACAGTCATTATCGTTGTTGTTGTTTAGTGCTGTGGCAGTTGGGTTTTGGAGACAAAATGTGGAGAGGGGAGGAGGGAACAGACACCTTGGAGCCCTAAACAGGGTTGAACTCTTGAACTGTGCCTGTGTTGGGAGGGGCAAGCAGCTCAGCAGTATCTGATGGATGTATCACTGGCCAATGAGCAGTGCAATCAGGCCCCAGCAGTCTCATGGCACTCTGTGATTGTTCAATACCTGCTGCCTCCCACCAGGGCTGGCCCAAGGGTTTGAGGGGCCATGTGCCAAGCCTTGCTGTGGGGCCCCAAAGGTCGGCGGAACCTTATGGCTGCACTGAAAATTATAGCTTCCTTGCACGTTCGTTTTCAATCGTGTGCGCCCACCTAACACGCATCCCCACTCACCCCCCCACTCGTCCCCATGCACTGAGCAACCGGGGGAAACGGTGGTTACTATGTGGGTGTGGCTGAGTGGTGAGTGAGTGAGGATGCGTGTGCAGCCGTGTGCATGCCCCATCCACGCACTGGCGTGCGCACAGACACCCCCCCACCCGGCGGAGCCATGTAAAAATAGCATGTGAGGACCCTCTCGAAGAAGAACAGAAGGTTGCTATCTTGTAAATAAGGTTCTTTGAGATGGCTCCCAACGTTCTCACAACACCCACCCTTCCAGCCTTGCATGAATTTTTTTCCTTATATTTCTAGAAAGGGCTGGAAGGAACTGTCATTCTGAGGAGGAGAGCACGTTTTATACTACAGAAGCTCGAGACCATTATGTGGCTATTATTTGACTAGGGTGAGTGTGTACAATCCAGCTATGAGAATGTTAGGTGACATCTTGAAGAACCTTCTTTACAAGGTAGCAACCTTCTGATCAGCACGTGGGCAGGAGCTGTTTGTAAACAAATAGCTTTATCTACCACTCCGATCCCAGCTGCTGCTGCTGCAGCCTACAGAGGAGGGAGAAGCAGATGAGGGATGGGGTCCCTGTGCCTGGGGCTGGCCCTGGGGGCAGACTGCGTTGGTGGGTGGGCGGGTGGGGGGCAAGCTTTCTACCCTCCCTAAGGAAAGGCTCCCTCCGGTAGAGGCAGGCAATGAGAACTGAGCAGCCCCAGTCTGGCTGCCTGGTCTCACCACTCTCCCCCTTTCTATGGGGCAGACAACAGGCTGGGGGGGGGGAAAGCTTGCTACCTTCCCCCTCCCTAAGGAAAGGCTGGCTCCCTCCGGTAGAGGCAGTGAGCACTGAGCAGCCCCGGCCCGGCTGCCTGATCTCCGCCCGGAGGAGGCAGAGGCACGGAGGGGAGGGGAGAGGAGGTGGGCCAGGGCCACAGGGGGAAAAAAAAACAAGACGGGACAGGCGGCCAGGCAGCAGGCTTTACTACCAATGGGGGTGGGGAAACATTTTTTTAAATGGCTGTGTCCTGACTCCCTCTCCAACCCGCAGTGGCAGTGCTGCAGGGCTCCCTCCCTCGGGGCCATGTGCCTGGGCACGGGTGGCACATGCCTCAGGCCGGCCCTGCCTCCCACAACCAATCAGGTGGGCTCTGGGGGAGGGCACTGAACCCCTTTATTTTGCGAGGGCCAGGCTTTTTCTCTCCATTCTGTGAGAGCTCTGCTTGTCAGGTTACATTTACAGAACGGTGGTGCTTGCACACACAAAAATCCTCCCTGGTCCTCATTGTATTACCACCAATACCTTTCCTTTCTCATACCCTACATTTTACCTTCTCCCTTTCCCTGTCCTTCTCCCCCCTGTAGATTATATATAGATAGGTAGTATAGATTAGATATAGATATATATTATAGAATAGTTATATAGATAATTGATTAAATAGATAGTTTTCCTTTTCCCTACCCTTAGTCTCCCTTAGTTTTAAATAGATATTAGTTAAATAGATATTAGTTGTGTGTGTATGTGTATATAGATAGAGAGAGGGAGGGCAGGAGGGGGATATTATATAGGTATTTAGGCTAGTCTGTTTTATTATATATATAATACTACTCCCTGCTACAGTCACCCTTCCCACAAGGCTCAGAGCAGCTCACACAAAAAAAGTTTAAAACATTAAAATACATACTATAAAAACACCCTCCCCATAAACCTTATTGTGCTTTTATGTAAAATGTAAAGTGCTCCGAGTGCCATGTATATTAGTTGTGTGTATGTGTATATAGATAGATATTAGTTGTGTGTGTATGTGTATATAGATAGAGAGAGGGAGGGCAGGAGGGGGATATTATATAGGTATTTAGGCTAGACTAGCCTAAATACCTATATAATATCCCCCTCCTGCCCTCCCTCTCTCTATCTATATACACATACACACACAACTAATATCTATTTAAAACTCTATCTATCTATCTATCTATCAAGATTATAGAATAGGCATATTGTATAAATATTTGCACACGAGAATCGATACAGACACTGATAACGATACCAAAAATAAAATCTTCAGTTGAAACAATACTGATACCAATAACGACAATGATAACAAAAACGACAGTCATTAACGATAACAAAAATAACATTTTTTAATAACAAAAATAAAAATGAAGAACAAAAACATGGGGGCCTGGTGCACATGCCTACACTGTACAAGCAATTATTTCCTGCCCATTTGTACATATCTGCAAGGTGTTAAAAACAAAGCAGCCTGTGCCACATCTCTCAAAGGTATTAATGGGCTGCTGGCTAATCGAGATCTCCGGGCAGTAGAAGAAGCTGCTGACCTGTGACCACCATCTTTTTTGGAGCACTCTGATTGATCCAGCTGCTCAGGAGGGGGAGAAAGACTGTCCTAATCATCATCAACAGTAAATATTGGTTGCTGAGGTCTCTTAGCTAAGAAACTAGAAGCTGTGCCTTCATTTTTTAAAAGCAGCGAATAGAGAGGAGAACAGGCATACAGATCAGAGTAGTACCCAGGGCTCCTGGCATGACAGCAACAAAGGTTACTCACTCAGCTGTTGCTGCAGAGGCAGCCTTTCAAACATTAACTTATTATTATGCAATACGCAGAATCCTTTTCTAGTGGCTGAATTAAAAACAGTAAGCAGCTCTGGTAGTAGAACCTAGAAAAGGTGGTTGGTGGGTCAAGAATTCAAGTCTACTCTAGTAATGAGCAACAGTTGTGATTTTTCACTACTTTCAAATAATAATAATTAATAGTTGATAATAAAGCCCAGCTTCAATGCACTGCGCTATAAGAGATTCCACGTGCTCATCTCTCGGGAAGCCTACTTGGGAGAAGTGTCTGCAGCTTGGAAAAAACTTTGCTGTTAGAAGGAGAGATGTGTACATAGTATAGGTCGCTTGGGGTGGAGGCAAGCACTTGAAGGAAGTGTGATAGAGCTTTGAAATAAGGATTAGAAAGACAAGGGCTTAAGTTTAGCTTATGAAAGAGGTTGAATGTGAGATTCCTTCCATTTTTTTAGATTGCTTTAAATATATATATATATATATTCAGCTCCACTACAAAGTTAAGTAATGTGATATTTTAAAATTGCATTTAATATTGCATTTAATATTGATATTTTATGTCACTGTAGCGGGACAGAGTTTCTAGGGGTAAGTCGTTGCAGACTCAGACTCCCCTGGGTTGTCACTCACGTGGGACTCAGCAATCTTCACAAGTCATGTGGGAATCAGCTCAAGGTCTTTATTATATATGCAACATTCAGTGTCTCTCTGGCCTGGCAGCCCAATCACCTCACACCCTGCAGGTCCAGTCCAGTCTCTTCTGACTCAGCAGTAGTCAGGCATAATATTCACACGCCCAAAGTCCATAACAGCCAGGCCAGCAAGTCCCTGGCTCTCTGCAAGCCTTTCCCATTCAACAGGCTCCCTCCTGGGCACAGCCTTCCCCAATACCTGAGTCCACTCTGGTCCTTCTCCGGTTCTCCTAGCCTTCAGCACCCTAGAGAGTGTAGAGTGGAAGGTCCAGACTTCAGGCTGCTTCTCAGCATAGAATCAGGAGATTTTGCCTCCTTGGCTTCTAGGTAGAGACTGCCCTACTCTCAGTTTTGCAGCCTCTTATGAAGGCAGAGTGGACGTGGCCAACTCTCCAGCTTTGCTGCCCTTAAAGGGCCAGTGTTCTGCCCATTCTGGCTCCTTACTTCCCAGCCTGTTCCTTTCACAGACAGGTCTCAGGTTCTGAGCTGGCTGCCACAGACCCACGTACATGCACACAGCCCTCTGGCTGGCCCACGCAGCTCCCTCTTAAAGGGGCAGCAGCCCTGCAGGACTACTCCCTGCTACAGTCACCCTTCCCACAAGGCTCAGAGCAGCTCACACAAAAAAAGTTTTAAACATTAAAATACATACTATAAAAACACCCTCCCCATAAAACTTATTGTGCTTTTATGTAAAATGTAAAGTGCTCCGAGTGCCATGTAGGCGGGGTGGGGGGTTGGGGCGGGAGCTCTATAAACAATAAAATTATATTATTATTTATTAACCCCCATCCTCCCCCACAACCCCACCCAAAACCCCAACCAAACCCCACCTATCCCTGCCTACCAAATGCTTTTCCAAATAAAAAACTGTTTTGCACCACTACTGGAAGATAGCCAGGCTTGGGCTCAACCGAACCTCCTGGGGAAGGGAGTTCCACAACATGGGGGCAACAACTCAGAATTCTCCCCCCCACAAACCTGCCCCACGGACAAGGGTAACAGATGGAACGTGCAGGAGGGTGCCCCCAGCTGATATATGGGATTAGGTGGGAGGTGTTGGTGGGATGGGGTTACAGTGGATGTTTTTGTTTTGTATTTTAATGTTTTAATTGTATTTTATATCTTTGTCAATCAATCAATATACTTTATTTATCTTGACCCAAGGTCATGACAACTTACAAAATAGAAAAACACAAATCCATACACAAAGCCAAACCAATTTAAAATTGTAACAGTATAATAACATACCCTGGTCCAGATCTATCCAGTATAAAATTACCAATGATACAGTCTTCACAGTTGTTAATAGCAAAACCATTAAAATTCCTCAGATCATAAGATTTTAACTGTAAATACAATCAGTACTTTAATCTATCGATAGAGTAACCAACTATCCTTTGCACTAGTAAATCTGAAGCAGTGTAATAAATCTCACCACAATTTGCAATACTGTCCAACAAATTCAGGAGTGGCCAAATTCGACTTGGATCACAAACAGCGAATTTAAGCCATCTACCATGGTCTGACCTAAAATTCAAATTTTGCAGTCTTCTCAGACTGTCCCTAGACTACAAATGGTTTCCAATGAAGTTAAAATCAATTTAATTTTCCTAAAATTACATCCAGCATTTAAAATGTCTACCATGGACCAGACTAAAAATGTATATTTCGCTATCATCCCATTCTGGCCATACACAAAGACCGAACATTTATAATAGAATAATTACGAACATCTTCAAAAAGTAATTTGTACATTGCTATTATTCTAATCACTAACTGTTTTACAAAAATATTAGCATCTACTTGTTTAAGCTGTAAATGTCCTAACAATCTCAAAATCTAAAATAAAATCATGAAATAGCAGGAAATACAACCAGTTACTCCTTATAGGTTATGCACCATTTTGGCCCCCTAGCTATCCACTAATGCTCAGAATTTGTATGGTCTAATTTTCTGTAACTGGTGCTCTATCCCAATGCCAGCAGTTTCTTTAACAGTCTTTACGTCCTCAGCCATTTATATCTTTGTAAGCTTCCCTGAGCCTTTGGGGAGGGACAGGGTAAAAATACTAATAATTATTTTTTTAAAAAATTCAAGATCAATGGGACTACGTGTGCAGAGGCAGTTGTACGATTGAGGAGTAGTAGTTCAGGCTCTTACGCAGCTGCCAAGGGGGAAGAATTGGTAAAAGAGAGATTTAATTTAATTTGTTTATTTTAGAAATTTAATACCCCGCCCTCTCTTGCCACTGGCAATTCAAGGCAGCTTACAATAAAAGGTATAAAATACAGAAATATATAACACACACAATTTAAATAGGGACACAGAACATTAAAACCCCATAAAACCAAATTACCCCCCCTCCTTCCTTTCCCCCAACTCCTCCTCCAAACGCCTGGCGGAACCTTCAAGTCTTACGCTGCCGCCGGAAGGTGAGCAAATCTGGGCAGAGGCAAATTTCTACTGGGAGAGAGTTCCACAGCAATAGAGTGACCACTGAGAATGCCCTCCCCATAGTAACCACCTTCCTACAGAATGGAACCTCCAGGAGGGTGCCCCTGGCTGACTGCACAGGTTGGCTCGGGACTCCGAGAGTGAGGTGATCCCACAGGTGGATGGGACCTAGACCATTTAGAGCTTTATAGATCAAAACCAGCACCTTGAATCAGGCCTGGAAGACTATAGGCAGCCAGTGCAGAGTGCGAAGATCCGGTGTGATATGTTCATACCGCCCCACCCCTGTCAGGAGATGGGCCGCTGCATTTTGCACTAGCTGCAGTCTCTGGACCATCACCATGGGCAGCCCCACATAGAGGGCATTAAAGTAGTCTAATCTCGAGGTGATAAAGGCATGGATGATGGTGGCAAGATCAGAATTTGAGATATAAGACCGGAGCCTCCTCACCAGATGTAACTGGTGAAAGGCACCCGTGGCCACAGCAACCACCTGACTATCCAGGCACAGCTGCAGATCCAGTAGCACCCCCAGGCTCCAAACCTGAGTGCCCGGGGGTGGGGTGGGGACAAACCCCATCTATGATGGGGGACCTCTCCACTCCAGGTCACTGACCCTGCCTACCACCATCACCTCTGTCTCATCAGAATTCAGCTTCAATCAACTCACCCTCATCCAGTCCCCCACAGCTGCTAAACATCGGGAGAGGACCGAGACTGCCAGGCCTGGGTCTGATGAAAACAAGAGGCAGAGTCGAGTGTCATCAGCACATTGATGACGCTCCATCCCAAACCCCCGCACGACCTCTCCCAGCGGCTGCATATACATGCTGAACAGAAGTGGGGAGAGAATAGAACCTGTGGTACCCCACAGGGGAGGACATGGGGAGATGACGAACAGTTCCCCAGCACTACCTGCTGGGATCTCCCGGCCAGGAATGAGCGGAACCATTGAAGCACCATCCCATCCACCCCAGCTACGTCCCGCAGATGGGTCACCACGCCGACACCTTGTGATCAACAGTATCAAATGCCGCTGACAGATCTAATGAAATTAATAAAGTTGAATTTATTTGTCCAATTCAAGACAGAGGTCGTTGATGAAGGCCACAAGTGCAGTCTCCATGCCATACTCTGGATGAAAGCCAGACTGGGCCGGGTCCAGAAAACTGGGAAGGTTAGAGACAGGTCGATAGCTGGCAGGGGAACCAATGTCAAGTAATGGCTTCTTGAATAGTGTCCGGACCAATACCTCCTTAAGGCAGTCTGGCACCCTACCCTCCCGGAAGAAGGTATTGATTACCCCGGTCAGCAATGGCCCCAAAGTCTCCCGACTGGTCTTCACCATCAAGGATGGGCAAGGATCCAGTTCACAAGTGGTGGCTCTAACAGCCCCAAGCACATCCCACACATCAGCAGGCGGCATCGATTGAAACTGATCCCAAGAAACCAGACCAGAGAGGGAATTCATAACCTCTGACGCTGCTGCTCTCTCCAAACTGGTAACGTTGAAGTTATGGTGAATGTGGGAGATTTTATCTGCAAAGTATTCCACAAACATGTCACAGCGGGCACTGGATAGCTCCAATTCCAGGTGGAGACAGGCTGGACTGACCAAACCTCTCACCACCTGGAAAAGCTCTGCTGGACAGGACTTTGTACATGAAATGATGGTTGAAAAGAAACTTTTCTTTGCAGCCCTCACAGTCTCAGCATAGGCCCTCAAGTGTGTTCTATGCTGGTGGTTTGTAATTGGTCATCTTCAAATCAGTACCAGTCCTGTGCCACCACCGCTCTAGCCGCCTAACCCTCGCACTTCAGCCAGCCCAGGTCCTCTGCAAACCATGGGGACCTGCACTGTTGTCACGCAGGGAGCAGACGCCTGGGAGCTACCAGGGATGGGTTTTAATTTATTGTTTTAATTATTGTTTATTGTCTATTTTAATATGTTTTAAAATGTTGTGAGCCACCTTGAGATACCTGAGGCAGGAGGGGGCTGTATATAAGTTTTACAAATAAATAAAATAAATAAAATAAATATCGATGGCCTCAGTCAAGAGAGTATTCCACAAGGCCATGAGTCCTCAGTCAGGCAGCTGTCAAGATCCAGGGGTAGCCCCCCCCCCGCGCCCTTTTTGTATATTTTTATCTGTTTTAAATTATGTAAGCTTTCCCGAGCTGCCGTGAGGCTGGGTGGGGCGGGGTAGAAATTATTAAATAAATCAATCCCCCAGAGCATTCTGGAATTTTACAGGTTCCATAAGTCTCCGGGGGGAGACCATCCGAGTAGGTCCTACACCTTGCCGAAGGCTGGGACACAAGCCTTCAGGAGGTAATGATCCAGCCTTGACAAAGGAGATACATCTATTCTCCCAATCATTGGAGCCCCCTGCCTCAAGGCCAGTGCAAAACACCAAATCCAGAGTATGCCCCCTCTCAGGTGTCAGGCCAGACACAACCTGGGACAGGCCCATGGTTGCCATTGAGGCCATGAACTCATGCTCTGCCCCGAAAAAGACTGGTTTTGGTGTGGATGTTGAAGTCCTGCAAAACAATAAGTTTAGGGAACCTCAAGTCCACGTCTGACACCAGTTTGGCTACAGCAGTGACGGATGCAGCTGTACAAGAAGGTGCACGGTCTATCAGCAGCACCCCTACTCTGTCCCTAGCCAAATCGAACACATGGAGGAGGCTCTCAATCCCCGGTAGGCTAATCAGCAATGTGTCCCTAAAACATTGGCTATGCCTCCACCCTGTCCCTCCAGCCTGGGCTGGTGCTGTACAGAGTACTCGGCCAGAAAGAGGTCAGCCAAAACTGGCTCTGACTGATCGTCCAGCCAGGTCTCTGTTATGTATGCAAGGTTGGCAGCCCAATCCAGGATGGACTCCTGGATGGTAGATGTCTTCTGGTAGCACCATCAGAAAATTGGGAAGAGTTAACTACTTCTGATGCATTGAAGCCCAAGAGTTTCTCTAAATTGTTTTACACTACGTTATTGTTGTGTATTTCTGAAGGTCTTACCCAAGCACACACTACTGAATGAAAAGAACAGACTTGGGCCATGATCCACAAATCACTCACTCTAGAGTAAGTGGTTTGTAGATTGTGCCTTGGGCCCCTTTTCTTAACATGCTTAACATTATTGCTGGTTTAACTTTTTATTGCTACCAGAAAATGATAGCATCGGCCCCACTTCTGGGATCAGATGCTGGATTTATTTCAAGTTACAGTTTTATCATTTGATTGCCTGAGACTGGACTCTACTAATCAATTATCTCTGTCTCGTGGATGACTTACAGTAAAAATCCAGTTCAGATTTCCTGCTTTCAGTAATCAGGTTATATAGAAACATAATGGGTGTATCTTGCTATAGATCCATATGAGTGGACATCATTTTATGTTTAAGTTGATAGCCCCATCTTCTCAGTTCTTCTGTATAAAGATAGCATTTCCACTCCCATTTCAAGGAATTATCTTACAGGCCATTCAGTTTGAGTAACATTAGGAGATGCAGTTTCAAGACAGCTGGGAGCTTTAACGTAGGTAAGAGAACAAAATCTTTGCAGGAGGCAGAATATTTATCAGGTATTATTGTCTTAGAGAAGCAGTTATATTTTCAAAGGAAGAAGGTGGTAATTTAGTATTCAGCTTCGTGAATCCTTGCAGTTAATTACATATTCTAAAGTCTGTAAGTCTCTTGGATAGTGACTATACCTCAATTACATCTGATTGTTAAACATTACCTGCCAATTCTGCCTGTGGATGGATATATATGTATATATTTCCCAGAATTAATTACCACATGAACTGTCAGAAACATGAGCATTAAAGAGATGACCAAAAATTGCAGTCATTTATATGCAAATGAATATTTCAAGCTTTTTGTTTTCCCAAGCTGGATTTTAGAGCATAGCAATAATGTTGTACTTAGAGTACCTTTCGCACCAGGATCTCAAAGTGATTGACACGTATTTGTTAATAGCAGGTCTACACTGCCACTACATCCAATTCAGAAGAATCTGTCAGTACAGAAATATTGCAGACCCAAACTATGAGCTGGTGAATCTAACCCAGGTTCACCAGGTGTAGTAGGGAGTACTGCTTGGGGTTTTGTTCTTTAAGGCTTAGTGCCAGGTGCTGCTCTGATCCTAGGATCACACCTGGTGACAGCACACCCCAAACCCCCTCACGACCTCCCCCAGGGGCTGCATATAAACATTAAATAATAAAGGAGACAGAATAGAACCCTGCGGAACGCCGCATGATAAGGCGCAGGGGCAGATGTCTCCTCCCCCAGCACCACCCGCTGGCTTCTCCCCGAGAGGAATGAACGGAACCATTCAAGAACAGTCCCATCCAGACCCCCCAGGTCACGCAGCCATCTCAACAGCAGCCCATGGTCCATGGTATCAAAAGCGGCCGAGAGATCTAGCAGGATGAGAAATGTTGAACATCCTGCATCCATCTCCCGGCAGAGACCGTCGACCAAGGCCACCAATGCTGTCTCGGTGCCATAGCCAGGGCAGAACCCAGATTGACACGGGTTTAGGAAACTGATGCTATCTAGATGCACCTGGAGCTGGAGTGTCACTGCCCGTTCAATAACCTTCCCGAAAAAGGGAAGGTTAGAGACAGGTCGGTAACTGGCGAGAGTGTCCACGTTCAACGATGGTTTCTTCAGCAGGGAGCGCACCACAGCCTCCTTGAGACTGGGCAACAGGCTCCCCTGCTGCAAGGACGCGTTCACTACCCCCGCCAGCACCGTCCCCAACATCTCCCTGGAGGCTTTCACCAACCAGGACGGGCATGAATCAAGTTCAACACAAGTGGCCCTCACAGACCCCAGGACATCCGCCGCATTGGCTGGCATCACTTCCTGAAACTCCCCCCACAAAGATGGACCAGACGGGGCATCCATCACCTCGCGCTCTCTACCTACTGCACCTAATCCAGCTGCAAAGTCGCTCTGAATCAGAGCGATCTTGTCCGTGAAGTAGCTGACAAATTCCTTGCAGCGGGCCTGGGACATGTCCCCATCCAGGTGGAGTGAGGCTGGACTAACCAACCCCCGCACCACCCGAAACAGCTCCGCCGGGCGTGACTTCGTGGACGCTATGAGGACAGCAAGGAACTCCTTCCTTGCTGTCCTCACAGCCTCAACATAGGACCACAAATGGGCCCTATGGAGAAGTCGGTTGGAGTCAGAGCGAGTACGCCGCCAGCGTCGCTCCTGCCTACTTGCTTCATACACCGCAGCCCCTCGGTAAACCAAGGGGCCCTGCGGTGATGAAACCGAGGCAGAGGGCATCTCGGAGCCACCCTGTCGATAGGATATGAAGGAAGACCTTAAGTCATGGCTTGAATTTTTGACGGAATACAACGGCGTGAGTTTCTGGAGGGAGAGGTGCTTGCTCCGCAGCAATCTCCAGGTCCACTCCGATGCTGGGGGTATACTTTAGGACGAGATGGTGTGCCGAGCCATGGCCACCGAAGTGGCATAAGACGGGTGTCACGAAGGACTTAACATTCTTGGAGCTGTTCCCCATAGTGGTAGCGGTACTGCTGTGGACGGATCACTTCACCAATCACATTGTATTATTTTGGTGTGACAACTCAGCAGTTGTCCATATAATAATCACCCTGTCCTCTCATTCCCCCTGGGTCATGACACTGGTGTGGGCATTGGTTGGGGCATGCCTTCGGAACAATATTTTGTTTACAGCACAACACGTTTCCAGCATTGACAATGGCATAGCCGATGCCCTCTCTCGCTTTCAGATCAAGCGATTCCAGGAACTAGCGCCAGAGGCCAGAGAATTCCCCGACCCCATGCCACCAGGGGCTTGGAGCCTTGGGAATTAGAGCTACAGAATATCATTAGGGGATTCCTCACCCCCAGAACCCGGGCTGCTTATAGTAGGGCATTCTGGGAGTTTCAAGAGTACAGGATCACCAAGGGATGGGGGACAGGCTTTCCCATATTGGAATCCAAAGTCGTTCAGTTTGCTATGGCCCTTCAATGCACGGGACTAGCGGCGGGTAACATTGGTGGGAAGGTAGCGGCCCTCATTTTTGTTAACAGGATGAACGGATACCCCTCCCCAGATAAAAGTTTTTACATGAGGCTCATGCTGGAGAGTTGGGCTAGATCAACACCGCATCCTGCTAAACCCCGGGCCCCTATAACTACCCCCATATTGGTACGCATCATAGGGACCTTGCCCGATGTGTGTCATGATGCCTTTGAGTCCCAGTTGTTCACCACAGCTTACGTAACAACATATTTTGGGGGATTTAGAATAAGTGAGGTAGTCCCATTATCCCGGATGGATCAAACTGACCGGGCTATCATGATAGAAGATCTCACATGGACACCTGTAACACTACCTTTGAGGTTGAGGCGATCTAAAACCGACCAGAGGTGTAGGGGAACAAACACTGAATTGTTCAAATGTGGGGAACAAGGTATATGCCAAGTTGAGCAAATGAGGAGATACCTAAAGATACGCCCTAGGGTAGCAGGAACGTTATTTAGACACGGAAGCGGCCCACCAATGACAGGTTATCAATTCAATGCAGTACTTAGAGTGGCTCTGTCCAGGTTAGGCCTATCCCCAGGAGATTTTAGGTCCCACTCATTCAGAATAGGGGCCGCCACAACCACAGCAGCAACAGGTTTGCCAACCGAAGCTATCAAGGCAATTGTGCGGTGGCGTTCTGGAGCCTTCAAAAAGTATATTAGGCCTTTTCAGCAGTAGCCAATTGTTTCTCCTGTACCCAGGACCTAGGTGCCCCTTGGCGGAGAGACCAGTGGTTTGGATCGTGGGACACAGCCTGGTGCGTTGGGCCAGCAAGGCTGCTTCTGAGAACAAGTGGGGGCTCCAACCGGGCCTGGGTGACAAAACGACTATTAAGAGGTATGGAATGGATCGGGAGGTATGAGATGGCATCAGTTGATCCTGAGACTGAAGTCCCTTCAGGATGGTGGAGGGGTGGCACCGCACATAATCGTAGTTCACCTGGGGGAAAATGACATTCCGGCAAGGAAAGGAGTTAACTTAATAATTAAAATTAAGCAAGATTTATCAAAGGTTAAAAGTTTGTTTAACAAAGTTCACTTTGTTTGGACTAGTTTCGTTCCCAGGCTTAAATGGGGCAGGGCCAATAGATTATTATTATTATTATTATTAAACATTTATAAAGCGCCAGTAACAACCTGGCGCTGTACAGAACATATAATCAGCTGTGGTCCCTGCCTGTGGCTTACAATCTAAAAGACAAGGAGGGGGAGACAAGGAGAGGGGACAGCGGGAGAGACATGGGAGAAGACAAACAAACATTCAGGCGGATGCGAAGTCTCAGGNGCAGGGCCAATAGATCAGCCAAAGTTGACAAAACGAGGAGGAATATCAATAGGGAGATCGCGAAATGGATAGAGAGCGTAGGGGGAACGACCCTTTGCCATACAGACATTGTGTACGGGTGCACCGATCTTTTTCGTGATGACGGAGTGCATTTGTCTGTGGCAGGAAACAAACTATGTCTGGCAAGTTTGGCCCACCATTTGAAGGAATTGGTGAGTGGCTAGGCGGTGGGTGTCGGGGGATGCCTGGAATGGCTCCCCCTTTGTGGCGGGGGTCCAGTATGCTATAGTAGGTTAAATAGGTTAGAATAGGATAAAATGAGTCATCTCCTTAAGAGATGGGGAGGTGACACCCAGTGCCAGGCGCAGGCAGCACGCACTGGGGTTATGACCCTGGGAGGGGTACTGCAGTTGGGTCAGTAAGTACATGCACTGGCTGCTGACTTAGCGGGTACTCACCTCCTTACTCACAGTTGGGACGCTCCCCCCTTTTCGGCCAGAGCCAGGGTGCTGTCAAAGGGGAGCCTTGTTTCGAGGGAGCTGACACGGGATGGCACAGTACCCAAGTTAATAAGAATTAAGTAGCTAGCATACTGGACCCATATTTCTTGTGCAATCACCCACCGTCTCTGATAATTGAGTTGAATAAAGAGTGTGGCCTGTTTTAAACCAGCTTCTGGTCTCTGTGTCTCATTGGGGGGTGCGGTGACAATTATTAGCACTTTATCCCAGTCAGCTAGTGATTAATGTTACAGAGTCCTTTACCATCATCAGCAGAAGTATTTTTAGCAAAGTACAGTATCTGCACCACTGCTTATATTGCTCAGCAGTTTCACATCAGGCTCCTGTGGATCTTTTTGTCAGGCTTGACTTCTGCTTTGAGTCTTGAGGCGCTTTGGATTCACTCAAATTCAAGACTCAAAGCTCATCTAAAATGTCCCAGTTTCATATGGTGGTCACAAATTATGCTGTGTGCGCTTGATCAGAGCTTGTGATCAAAACCAGTGCAAGCAGCAGTCTTCTTGGTTATGTGTGTTGTGTAATATGGAGCACAGCTCTACTACTTAACAATCCCATAGTAGGAAAAAAGTAATTAGCAAGGTTCACAAGTTTAGGCTGGAGTCACAATTCAGTGGTTTGAGCTTTTAATGCCTTTCTGAAACTTTGAGATTAGAACATTGGATTGGAGGGAAGAAGAAAAGAAGGGTGATGGTGGTTGGTGACTTACAGAGGTGGCTATGTGGCCAACCAGCCCTGTTGTCTCGTGAGGTGTGCTGTCTCCCCACTGCTCAGTTTCCAGGACATGACAAAAAGGTTGCTGAGACTCATCAAACCCGCTGATCATTATCCCTTGCTCGTGTGGGAACAAATTATACGGCCAGGCACAGCCTTCAGTGTATCTAGGGCTGAAATGAGAATCCAATTGGATTCTTGTGAGATATGTTGTGAAATTTTGGTTGGGGCCAAAGATATTGGCCCCGGTGGAAAATCTTGCAAGATGTCTTGCAAAAAAATGAATGAATTAAAAATATCACTGCACATGTGCAAAAGCCTATTGGAGCTGTTCTGCGCATGTGAAGCCCTTTCCCAAAATGATGCAGGTAGCATCGCTGCTATTTTGGAAAAGGGCAGCCATTCTGCGCATGCGTGGCACTATTCCAGGCAATTCTCGGCTCGTTCTCGTTTGCAAGAATGAGTCAAGAACTCTGATTCTTGTCAAGGAAAGTGAGAACTGCAAAATCGAGTTTCAGCCCTAAGTGTATCACATGTGACTATGAGGCTCTGGGAAGGAAGGTGAAGGACCTTGTGGCACAGGTAGTGTTCTCAGCCAATACAATTTTAGACTGAATTAGCAGAAGCATAGTTTCCAAGTCATAAGAAGTAATAGTCCCACTTTATTCTGTACTGGTCAGACCTCATCTGGAGTACTGTGTCCAGTTCTGGGTGCCATGCTTTAAGAAGGACTTTGACAAATTGGAAAGGTTCAGAGGTGGGCAAAGAAGATGGTCAGGGGTCTGGAAACCAAGTCTATGAGGAAAGGGTTGAAGGAACTGGGTATGTCAGACTAGAGAAGAGAAGACTAAGAGGAGAACTGATAGCAATCTTCAAATTCCTAAAGGGCTGTCACACAGAAGATGGCAAAGGGTGAAAACAGATGTGACAGTGGCCCACTTTGGCACCTGCACGTTTGTTCAGTCAGGGCCAGATGTTGTCCTGCATATGCCCCAGAGCAGGTAGGTGGCTGTTACAGGACATGTCCTCTGGGAAATTTGGAGACAAATCCTGGGCCAACACCCACCCACCTGGGCCAATGTGGTCCCACATGTTTGTTAGGCCCCACCCAGATCTTCCACAGGGCAAGGGTCACCAGGACCACAGAGCTGCAGATGAAAAGGCCAGAGTGTTCCCTCTCCAACCACAGGCGGCTCAGGGCGGCTTACAACAATAAAAACAAAAGAACAATAACAATTCAATTAAAATTCAATTAAAATACAACATAATATAACATTTCCCCATCATCCCATCTCCCCCCCCCTCACCCCCATCCCATCCCTTCCTCACCTGTCTCCTCCACCAAATGCCTGGTGGAACAGTCCCGATGAAAGGTCAGCAGACCTGGGACCAGGCAAGCTTCCTCCGGGAGGAAGTTCCATAGCCGAGGTGCAGCCACCGAGAATGCCCTCTCCATAGTGACCCCTTGATTGACTTGGGGGACCTCCAAGAAGGCACCCCCAGTGGGCTGCAGGGGCTGATCCAGGTCCTGGGGAGTGAGGCAGATAGATCAGGCCGAGAACATGTAGGGCTTTAAAGGTGAAAAACAACACCTTGAATTGGACCCGGAAGAAAACAGTGCAGAGAGCGAAGCGCTGGTGTAATGTGCTCCCGGCGACCTGACCCGGTAAGGAGTACTGTGGAGGGCGGGTGGAAATGACTGCTGCAGCTTCTTTTGTCCACAGTTTACAATGTCTGATTGCCAGGGCAGAGGGCGGGGTGCTGGGAGCATGGTGGGGACAGGGCTGGCCACCCCCACATGTATTTCATTCCTCTGCCCTACCCAGGGTGTGGGGATGGTGGGACGGCTCTCAGCCAGGTGGGCTTGCACGTTTGTTCTGTGCAGCTCGCCGATCCGGGGAGTGGCGGCTGCAGTTGTTTGCCCTGGGGGACGTTGGGGAGGAGCCTTGCTGCCTGCACGTCTGTTTTCACCCAAAGATTTGTTCTCTGTTGCCCCTGAGGGCAAGACTAGAAATAATGGGCTCAAACTATGAAAAAGAAAATATGGTAAGAGTTGTTCGACAATAGGACAAATTGCCTCAGGAGGTGGTGGGCTCTCTTTCGTGGTCATGGGAGGTAGGGGAAGAAGGGGAGGCAGGAGCTCGGGGAAAAGGAGGTGGGCCTGTGGACAACAGAGGAGGGAAAGGGGGAATGAGAGCAGAAGGACACGGGAGTACGTGGGGGGGGCGGTCCCCTCTCCATCCGGGATCACAATCGGGGTAAAGAAAGTCCCTCAGGGTCTTGTATGGGCTTTCCCCCCAGTCCGGAGGGTAACCCGACTCATCACAGGAAATGGAGAGGAAACCAATTGCCCCAAAGGGGAAACGGGGAACAAGACACACAGCCAGGCAAACTACAGGGGTCCTAGGTCCCAGTACAGGTCGGGGGAGGGGGGGGAGGGAACGAGGGAAGAGGGGCCAGGCATGAGGGAAAAGGGGGGGAGAAGGAGCCTCACAAGAACAAGGGACCATGGGGGACAGGGCACTCAAACCGGGTTATGAGGTCACAACAGGGTAATAGGAAGGGAGGTACAGGAATTGCAATGCAGACACAGATCATAACTACTCACTCAGTCAACAGGGAAAATAAGAGAAAGGGACGACAAGAAAGGATCAGCTTCTCACACTCCACACCAGTCACTCCAGGGGAGGGGGAACACAGGGAACAAACACCGCACTCTTGATCAAAGGGTCAGACGAGAGTCCAGGCAACACAGCCAAGGGGGGTGGTGCAGCCTCTCATAAATGATTACTGCCGGCGGCTCTCGGCCCCGCCGGTACAATATATAGTCCCCTTTCAGGTGTTTCCAATGTGCTCAGGGCGGGGCCCCAGTCCGTCACTGAGCCCGGCGTCCCGCCAAGTGTGTGCTGCATCTGGGTGGGGTTCCACTCTCCGATTGAACCTGAGCCGACTCCGCCCCCTCACCACGGCCGGCATCGTCCTCCAGGTTTCCCCGCCAGCCCACTGGTTCCCTAGCAACGTGGGGCCTGCTGCTACGTGGGGTCCGGAGGGCGCGTGACCTTACAGTACCCCCCCATCCAAGGCCCCTCTATCACACGTGGTTTTCTGGTGGTCAAATATATTCCTGGGGAATGTACCTTATTCTGAGGTTATTAGGTGTTTTCACTACTAAATCACTGATGTGTTACAAGCTCTCTCAGACATTCACATAAGGGGGAAGGAAGTCCGTCTCCTCACAGAGTGCCAGAATAAGACCACTAACTGTCGGACCTAGACTGTATGTCTATTTCCTTACAGAGGGTCAGACAAAGGCAGCTGACTGTAGGATTCGGCTCATAGTGGGGTAAAGGGAAGACACACTTTTACACCCGTGGGGCACAAGAGGTTCCACCAAGGCCTTAGCCCCAGTTTAAGTCCCTCGGCCTGGTCTACGGTAATCAACTTTCACTCATTCACTGTATTCATGTGACAAGATTCTTTTAGATTCTGTGGTTAATTCAAGAGATCAGAGATAGACTGAAAATATATTGGCAAACCTCTTAGCTTTATTTAGTACAAAGTTACAAACAAGAAAAATAAGCTCTTATTACTCTATGTGTTAATACAAAGATATAATCTCAACATTAATTCCATTCGTTCATACATACCTATCCTCCTGTCAGGGTGGCCAACCCATAACAGAGGTGACGGGGCACCGGGACCTGTCCATTGATGTTGAGATGGTACCACGAGCTGCTGATACAGGCATCCCTTGATGTTACAGGCGTTCCTTGATGTTTCAGATGTCCGAGTTCCAAAAGACATCCGTCCAATAGTTATAGGTCTCTGGTTCCATAGGCCATGCATATGCTGTTAGGCAGAGTTGGCCCTCCCATGCCTTTCATGAGTCATTTTGACTAGGATGTATCTGTTCTCCTATGGTTCCTCTTTTGTGACCAGTTGAACTTTGTCCCATTTCATAGATGTCTGTTTTCAGCCTTATGCCCAGAACTGTTGTAT
>QEPC01013103.1:1205459-1215697 GCA_003113815.1 Sphenodon punctatus | reverse complement strand
CCCCCCCCCCCCCCCCCCGACCAGGGTCCTCAGCCTGGGTTTCGAGGGGTGTCAGAAATGGAAGGCCCGGAGGAGACGGGGGGGCATGATTATTCATAGCTGGTTCCCAGGAATGCTTGGCAGAACCATAGTGTTTCCAATCTATGAGGTAAAAAAGACGGGAGCCCGAGATGCGGTAATCTAAGATAGCCCGGATGTCATATTCCGGTCCCTCAGGGAGGAGAACCAGTGGGGCAGGAGTAGACCATTGGAGGGCATAGGCCGGGGTATGGGCCTTTTTCAAAAGGGACACATGAAAGGAGTGGTGGATGCAGAAATGGGTAGGTAGTCCTACGCTGAAAACAACGTAATTCGACTTGCGAGTAATAGGGAAAGAACCCACATAGGCATCGTCAAGTTTTGTGGAGGGACGGAGAGATGAATAGTTCCGTCGTCATACCCACACCATGTTGCCTACCTGTAGGGTGGGTCCCGGAAGGCATCGTTTGTCAACCGTGGTCTTATAGCGGAGACGGGCGTCCCGTAGGCAACGTTGGGCAACTAGCTAGGCTCTCCTAATGATCCTTACCAAGGCCCCGGCTGCTGGCATGGACGTGAGAGGTACTTCTGGAAAACAAAGCGGGGGGATGAAAGCCATAGGACACATAAAAGGGGGAATTTCCCAAGGAGGCATTGGGGCCATTGTTATATGTAAACTCGGCAAGGGGCAGGTGTTCCACCCAGTCATCCTGGAGATATGTGCAAAAACATCGTAAGTATTGCTCAATATGTTGGATGACACGTTCAACTTGCCCATTGGCTTGGGGGTGATATGCGATGGTGGGTCTGAATTTGACTTGTACAAGGGAGAAGAATACTCACCAGAACCAAGAAACAAATTGAGGTCCTCTATCGGATACAATTTCCCATGGTAGTCCATGTAGACGTACTACTTCCTGAAGAAACAGACATGCAGTGGTTTTGGCGGTCAGGAGGACCCCTATGCAAGGGATGAAATGTCCCATCTTTGTAAAATAATCGATAACTACTAAGATCAAGTCATGTCCAGCTGCCTTCGGGAGTCCTACAATAAAATCCATAGCTACCTTTTGCCAGGGTCCCTTCGGGTTCTCTGTGAGTTGCAGTAAGCCTACCGGTAAACTTTGGGGGGTCTTGGTGAGAGCACATGTCGAACACCCCTGCACATAACGCTCAACATCCTTATGGAGGGTGGACCACCAAAAGGCTCTTTGGATCAGTGAGAAAGTATGCTAGTAGCCGGGGTGTCCCACCAGGGGGAGTCATGGTGGGCCCACATTACCTGGGGTCGGAATTTGGGGGGAATAACCACCTTTCCCTTATGATAATATAGCCCGGATTTTTGTTGGTAGCCCGGGCGAGGGGGCTTTCTTTGACTTACAGTCTGAAGTTGTGCGAGGGAGGGGATGGTTGCTGCAAACATCCGGGGTTGCAGTATGGTCGCCGGACGGTCTCCTCCTTTCTCAGATGGCATGTAATAGCAAGATAGGGCATGCATTGTGTTCTGGGATCCGGGCCGATACTGTATGGAGAAACAGAAGCGGAAAAGAACAATGCCCACCTGGCGTGTCGTGCATTGTTTATGCATGTAGACTGTAGGTAGGCCAGATTCTTATGGTCCGTATATACGAGAACAGGATGAGGACCTCCCTCTATGATGTGACGCCAGGCTTCAAAGGCTGCCTTGATGGTCAACAATTCCTTATCAAGAATTGGGTAGTTTCTCTATGCTGTTGTCAGCTGACGAGAATAAAAGGCTCAAGGTAATCTGTTTCCAGAACCACCATGTACTTGAGTTAACACTGCCCCTATAGCTACGTCTGATGCATCAGCTTCTACAACGAACAGCTGGGTGACATCAGGGTGCTGCAATAGAAGGGTGGACATAAAGGCACGTTTTAGTTGATCAAAGGCCGTTTGTTGGGAAGTCCCCCAGTCAAAGCATAAGGTGTGCACCTTTTTAAGCAGGGCTGTAAGGGGTTTAGTTAAATCAGCATAGTGGGGGCCATACTGCCGCTAGTAGTTGATACTCCCCGAAAACGCTGGAGGGCTTTGACAGCTGTCGGGGCTGGCCATCATTTTATGGCATCAACTTTACTGGAGTCCATGTAGATCCCTTTAGATGAGATTACAAACCCCAGAAAAGGAACGGAGGAAACATGAAAGATACATTTCTCCAGTTTGCAATACAATCGATTTTGCAACAGGCGCGCAAGAACTGTTCGTACATGTTGCACATGTTCTTCTGGCGAGGTAGAGAAGATAAGAATATCGTTGAGATAAGCTATTACATAAAGATCTAGCACATCCTGCAGGATGTCATTAATAAAGTGTTGGAAGGTGGCGGGAGCATTTACAAGTCCATGGGGCATTACCCGATATTCAAAGTGTCCAAACCGTGTGCGGAAGGCTGTTTTCCATTCATCCTGCTCTTTGATCCGTACCAGGTTATATGCACCCCTCAAGTCGAGCTTGGTAAAAATGTTTGCTCCTTGGAGCTTTCCTAGAAGCTCGGGGATAAGGGGAAGGGGGTATCTATTTTTCACTGTGATTTGGTTAAGCCCTCGGTAATCTATACAGGGTCTGAGGTTCCCCTCCTTCTTGGGAACAAAGAAAAGGGGGGCCCCCGCGGGGGACGTAGAGTGACGGATGAAGCCCCTGGCTAGGTTATCTTTGATATAGGCCCGCAACGTTTCTGTCTCTCCTGGGGACAGATTATAAATCCGCCCATAAGGGGGTTCTGTTCCCGGCATAAGCTCAATGGGGCAATCGTATGTCCTGTGGGGCGGGAGTTCCGATGCCTCCTGCTTTCTGAATACAACAGCAAGTTCATGGTACTGAAAGGGAATGTGGGGGTCTATAGGGGAAGGTACCATAACAGGGGAGACAGTGCCTGTAGGTGGGGATGGTATTTGATGAGAGTGGCACCCGGGGGAAGTAAATCACAGGGTGTGCATGGACCAATCAATGGAGGGGTTGTGAATTTGGAGCCAAGGGAGCCCCAGGACAAGGGAAAATAAGGGAGAGGAGATAAGGTCAAACTGAAGCTCTTCGGTATGAGAACCAATAGTACAACCCAAAGAAGCGGAACAGACCAACAATGGTCCTGAAGTGAGAGGGGACCCGTCAATCGTTTGGACCACCTCAATTGAGGCCCGGATCTGTCGGGGAATTCCATGGGAAGCAACGAATGTGGTGTCCATAAAATTCCCCGAGGCTCTGGAATCTATTCGAGCCCTAGTAACTAAAGACCGACGAGGTGACCACTGCAGGGTCAGCGGTATGAATAATTGTCGGGACTGTTCAGGGTTTTTGTTGGCCTCGCTGATGGAGTCACAACCAGTTACCGAGAGGTCCCTCGGGTCTTGGCGTTTCCTGACAGGGAGGAACGTGCAAGCTTGGTGGGGCATTCTCTTGAAAAATGAGAGGCCACCCCACAGTAAAAACAAAGTCATAACTGGCGGCATCTTTCTCATTCCTCTAGGCTAAGGGACCCCCACACTGCTCCTATCTGCATAGGTTCGGGGTTCTCCTGTCCAGGCGACCTGGGGTTTGGGCTCATCGACCCCCCCGGGGTACCCAACTCTCCATTCCCCTACCTTGGTCTCGCTGTCACTCTCGTTTACGTTCTGTGAGGCGCTCATCGATATGTAGGGACAGGGTAACCATTTCCTCGAGCATGACTGGGGTTGTGGCTGCTCCCGCCAGTTGGTCTTTGATCTCGTCGCTGAGTCTCTGCCGAAACAGGTCTCGTAGCACGGAATCACCCCAGCCCAAATTGAAAGCCAACTTTCTAAATTGTGTGATGTAATCTAGCAGGGGGGTTCTTCCCTGTCTTAAGTGCAGGATGGCTTGTTCTGCATCCCTAACACGATGAGGGTAATTGAATAAAAAGCGAAACTGCTTTAAGAACCCTTTGTAATTTCACAATAAGGCATCGTTGGCCGCCAGAAGAGGGGTGGCCCAATCTAGGGCAACCCCACCTAGAAGTCCCACAATGTAAGCCACTTTGGCCTGGTCAGAATCATAGGTAAGGGGTTGGGTCTGGAATGTAAGATTACATAGGGCCAAAAAACCCTGGCAGGCTTTCCTATCTCTGTAGAATCTATCTGGGCGCGGGGCCTTAGGTTCCCTCGGGATGGGCGTAAACGATGGTGGATTCCTAGGGGCAGGGCCTGACAGATCTTTTGAACCTCCTTCCTCCTCCATACGGGAGGCTGGGGGTTGATCCAGGGACTCCTGTAAGGCATGGTACTGCGACCGAAGTTCCTTAATTTCTGCCTTAAGATCTTGCATTTCCATGGTAAGAGTCTGCATCGCGTGCACTAACTCTTGGACCTGCTGTCTAGGCTCCATGGGAAAGGGAGATCGGGGAAGTGCCGGTAATTCTGTCACGAGAGGTAGGGGAAGAAGGGGAGGCAGGAGCTCGGGGAAAAGGAGGGTGGCCTGTGGACAACAGGGGAGGGGAAGGGGGAATGAGAGCAGAAGGGCACGGGAGCACAGGGGGGGGGGGNTCGGGGGAGAGGGTGTGAGGGAATGAGGGAAGAAGGGCCAGGCGTGAGGGAAAGGGGGGGAGAAGGGGGCTCAGAAGAACAAGAGGTCGTGGGGGACAGGGCACTCAAACCGGGTTATGAGGTCACAACAGGGTAATAGGAAGGGAGGTACAGGAAGTGCAATGCAGACACAGATCAAAACTACTCACTCAGTCAACAGGGAAAATAAGAGAAAGGGACGACAAGAAACGATCAGCTTCTCACACTCCACACCAGTCACTCCAGGGGAGGGGGAATACAGGGAACAAACACCGCACTCTTGATCAAAGGGTCAGACGAGGGTCCAGGCAACACAGCCAAGGGGGGGGGGGGCAGCCTCTCATAAATGATTACCGCCGGCGGCTCTCGGCCCCGCCGGTACAATATATAGCCCCCTTTCAGGTGTTTCCAATGTGCTCAGGGCGGGGCCCCAGTCCGTCACTGAGCCCGGCGTCCCGCCAAACGTGTGCTGAGTCTGGGCAGGGTTCCGCTCTCCAATTGAACCTGAGCCGACTCCGCCCCCTCGCCGCGGCTGGCGTCGCCCTCTAGGTTTCCCCACCGGCCCACTGGTTCCCTAGCAATGTGCTCAGGGCAGGGCCCCAGTCCGTCCACTGATCCCAGCGTACCCGCCAAACATGCACTGCGTCTGAAGGGTTCCGCTCTCCAATTGAACCTGAGCCGACTCCGCACCCTCGCCGCGGCTGGCGTCGCCCTCTAGGTTTCCCCACCGGCCCACTGGTTCCCTAGCAATGCAGGGCCTGCCGCTACGCAGGTTCTGGAGCGCGCGCAACCTTACATTCGCTAGAAGATTTCAAACAGAGACTGGACAGCCATCTGTCAGGGATGGTGTAGCTGCGGATTTCCTCAGTTGAGCAGGGTTTGGGCTAGATGACCTCTGAAGTCCCTTCCAACTCTATGATTCTATGAATCCCATTAAAATGGTACACTCTTGAAAAAGAGGCTGTATTTCTCAAACAAGAAGCCTCAGCTCTCTTTAACCTGTCTCCACAGAGATACTGATATAGAATCTTCCTTTGTTGGCGCAATGACTCAAATGTGCACTATCCGGTTACCAGCCTGAGGAAGGGCCCTGTATACCTTGACAGCTTGCATACCCCCTCGCTAACAGGAGTTAGTCCAATAAAAGATATCTGCTAGACCACCTTTTCTCCAACTATTTTACTACTTGCTGGGCACTGGAACTATGAAGAGCTGTATGTGTCGAATATGAACAAAGCTGCTTCTGCCCTAGTAAGACTAGATCAGTTCTCTTTTTCTGAAGGCTGATTTCAGTCTGGATTATTGTTTTGCAGAAAGCTGCCAGGGAAATTAGATTTCCCCTGACAACTCCCTCAGGGTAAAATGGGAGACAGTCTTTAATTACGTGTAAATTGTTTTGCAAATAAACACCAGATTTAGACTGCTTCTCACCTTATCTCCATTACCCCAATAAAATCTGATAAGGATTCACACTGACATACTTCTTTGCTCTAGTAACTGGTTTAGAAAAAATTCACAGTCCATAACAAGGTGGGGGTGGGAGAAGATCAGGGTTGCTTGGCATGCATTGTTTTAATTTTACAGCTTGCCTGATGGATGCTGGTCTACTCACCACAGATGAAGTCAGTGACATTGCACAAATAGATGAAGCAGAATTTGGTTCATGTATGGATATAAAATGTTTCTCCGAGAGATGGTAGCCTGTCCACAGTAAAGGGCACAACTAGCTTTCCATTCTGACCCTCTAACATTTCCATAAATAGTCATATAAGTGTCTGTGTTTTGTTGTTGTTTTTTTAAAGGAAAAACAAAAAAACAAAATTATAAACCTAGCTTTTAGGATTGTGGATTGGAGGGTTGGCAGAAGAATGCGTCCATTTTATTTTCCAGATTGTATTTAGTTACCTGATACTTGGCACATTCTCTATGCTGAACATGGATGTGAATAGGCTTCCTCCCCCTCTCTTCCCACCCCTGTTCTTTTTGCCCTTCATTTAACAATAAGCCCAGACTTAATTATTATGATTAATATTATTAGAAAAATGCTGACATGCTACAGTTAACATTCCAATTCCAGATCTAACTTCCTTCTACCGTATATAGGAGCAATACACAAGAGCCAGTGTAGCCTAATGGTTAGATTGCTAAACTTGGACCTGGGAGACCTGGGTTCAAATTATGTCATAGTTATGAGCTCGCTGTTGGGTGGCTTTTGAGCAAGTTACTATCTCTCAGCCTCTGTTTCCCCATCTGTAAAATGGGAATAATGATGACTTATCTCAGAAGCCGGTTGTGAGGTGGGACTATATGATAACTGAACATTGACAGTGCTATATACATGAATAATAATACATGACCATGTACTGAGTTAAGGCTGCTCCGTCTGACCAGTTGGGGCCAGGCACTGTATTGCATATCTTGGCTGCCCAGAGAAGGGGAGAGAACTACCTAAGGTACGGTAGCCTCCCTGTCTTGTCTGGAGACATCCTTAACTGTGCATTGTATGAAAAAGTATCTCCTTTTGTTTGTTGTTAATTTGCTGTTTCTTCTTTTCATTGATTGCCCCCTAGTTCTTGCATTATGAAGAATGGCAAATAATCATTCCCACTTATTTTTCTCACACCATTCTTAATTTTACGTATCTCTATCTTATCCCACTTCATGTCATCTCAATTACTTGTCTCCAACTATCACTTTTTGACTCTCACGCTTCCTCTAGCCCACTTTAGTTGTCTCCTTTCTAAAGAGAAGACACCCCCCTCCCAATCTCTTTCATAGAATAAGGGAGCTGTAGAGTCGGACGGGACCTCATGGGTCATCTAATCCAACCTTCCGCTCCAAGGCAAGATACCCCAGCACCTAATGTATCCCTGACTTTCCAAACCAGTCTGTTCTTTGAAAACCTCCAGGGAAGAAGTTTCCACAGCCTCTCTGAACAGCTTCTTCTGCTGTTGAACTGTTCTTCTAATAGTTAGAAGTTTTCCCACATGATCAACGATGCACCTATTCCGGAAACCTCGATATCAGGGTTTCCAGAATGCGTCTTCAAAGAGCTTGTGTGAGGCTGTGCGTGCTGCTGATTCCTATTGCGGGCAGCCACTTCCAGTGCATGTAAACACGCCGCGTGGCTGCGCTTCCCTGGCCACTCCTGTAAAAGCGGTCTGGAAGTCTTATTTTTTTCTACTAATACTCATTTTAATAGCAGTACTAGTAGGCATACACAGTGCTTTATAGTCACAGATGTTCAGAGACAGGCCCTTGCCCAATGAGCGTACAATTGAAGATGGACAAGGATGGCGGAACGCACAGGGAAATAGAGTGTTTTTTAAATGAGAGTGGTGGGGAAGGGGGTCCTTGGCCACTGCATGGGACGGGTGTGGAGCGTCTATGCACGCGAAGTGTGTGGGGAGCACTGCACACGGACAGCTCCCCACTCGGCTGCCCCGTCCACGGAGGCAGCCACCCTGGCCCACATGGAAAATTCTGGATTTTCCCAGAGTGCTCCGTGAGTGGCCGTGGGTGGCCGCTGTGTGGTTCATGGGCACACACCTCCCCACACACCAATTCAAACAAGCAGCTTGCCATGTGGATGATGGGGGGGGGGCATGCATGGAGGCATCTCATTTAAAAACACCCCCCCACACACACACACATTCCTATTTTACAGATGGGGAACTGAGGCTGAGAGGTTGTGACTTGTCCAAGGCCACCCACTGAGTTCATTGGCTAAAGTGAGATTCAATCCCTGGTCCAAGTCCAGCACTTTGTCCACTACACCACACGGGGTCTGGCACACTTTTTCCCTAATATATTTATTTTTGCAACTGTACTAAAATGAAGGCGGTGACCAGACTTCTTTATTCTTATTCTTCTGAAATAGTTGTGCTGTTAGAGGGCTGGTTTTTATTAAGGAAAGCAGCTGTCTTGCTGTTTAAACTGCTGCATAGTGTTTTCTTATTCATTATGCATCCTTTCATTGTGCTAATGTTACCATTACTGCTGATTGTGTACGAGAAGTAATGTGTTGTGTCCCATGATATTTCATTATGTATTTATTCTTTTAGGCAATTTTACCTTCTTCTCTGTGCCTGTAATTTTTCCTCTGCCTTTCTTTCTACTACTGTGTTTGATCAATTTTCTCATGCAAAGTAAGTTTTCACCATGGAATTAAAAGGACTTTTAAAGAGAGTAATGTATCATTTTGAGGGCTTGAAAAAGGACGCCAAGGCATTCAGTTGCTGCAGTGCCTTTATGCTTTGTATGCCTCTGCATTAAAAGAGCTAGCATCAACAGAAACCTGTCATACCAAGGTTATAATGCAACTGAACCCTTGATTTGCTTAAGTAGTAAGAAACACAGTTAAATGGGAATGGATGAATGCCTTGTTCTGTTAGTGAAAATCAGCGTATACTTGTAAACTCCATGAGTCTGATTCTTCTCTTGTGAACATCTGTTCACAGTTCTACATCACTGTAACTCCACTGATTTCACTGCAGGTATTCCTGATTTATCACAGCCTAAGTGAAAAGTGAACCATCCATTAAAGTCAGTAGGTGTTTTTACACAAGCACCTCTGCACCCATCAAGCATGTTGTAGGGATGCATAGGGCATCAATGCAGTCCTGCAACATGCCTGATGGGTAGGTCATTTTAATTTTTTTTTTCATTTATATAGCACCCCCCTGCCATGGCACTCGGAGCACTTTTCATCGAACTAACAACTTTTTAATCCTCACAACAACCCTGTGAGATAGTTTAAGTTGAGAAAACAACATGACTGGCCCAAGGTCACCCAGTGAGTTTCTGGCTAAGGCGAGAGAACCGGGGAACCGGGGTTCCCTCGCTACCTCCCAGTCCAAGTACTGTGTACTTAGCGGATGTTCTAGAACTGTCTGCTAATTTGTACCACTGGCAGAATACTGTGGTTTGTTCCTGTAATGTCCTATTCATTCTGTATTCCCACTGGTAGCTTCACTCGGGAATAGTTGCAATGAAATCCCTGGAGTTACAGTGATGGAGTTACTTGGGTGGGGAGGCGCTTGTCTAAAAACACCCAGTGGCTCAGCTCCCATTGGTTTTAATGAGTGGAGAAATGTGTCCTGAGAGTCTTGAAGTTCAAGTCTAGGAAAAGGTCCTTCCATGAGTGGTGAGTCAAAAACTAATTCATAGTGAGTGTCACGGAGAAACATAGGGTCACACACGTGTGATACTGGCCTACATGTAGACTACAAGTCTAGTAAATATGTAAAGCAAAAGGTGCAACATGTATGTAATGTTACAACTGAGAACTGTAAAACCCAAATCAGGACTGTGACACTGACGAAACTCCAGGAAATGCAAAGAGAAAAAGAATGTGTATTTGGGAACCCTCGCCAGACAGAACCTTATGGAGATGCAAATGGATCTTCCAGGTTACCTTCCGCGTACATGACAGGCCGCAGGTTCGTCCACGGCAGGAATGAGAAACAAAGGGCTCGGAATTGTTATTTAAGGAGGCCATTAAGCCATCTTCAGAATCTCGCTTGACCAGAGCCATCTTGAACAACTGCATCTGCATCCTGAATCCTGCCAGCAAGCAAGGATGGAAGACATGGACTGAGAGGCATGATTTTGCTTTCTACCAACTAAGAGATCAGTGCCCAGTCATTCTACACCTATGACTGAGGAACCAGAACTTATGGACCTTTT